>CAUDMG010004068.1:2990000-3050548 GCA_958450375.1 Homarus gammarus | reverse complement strand
CAACAACAATAGCGCAGACAACAAAGACAGCAGCAACCCACACAACAAGCTGCATACCGCCGCCACCACCACCACGACCGCCACCACCGCCGCCACCACCGCCACCACCACCGAAAAAAACATGGAGGAGGAGGTAGGTAGGTAGGGTGCGTCAGGCCTTACGTGGTGGCTGAAGAATCCTACCACAGCTACACTTCCTGCTCTCTCTCTCTCTCTCTCTCCCCATCTTCCCCCACCATCTCCCCTCTCTTTCCCCTACCCCCTCCCTCTCTATCACATCCACCTGTTATGCGTCTATTCTTAACCTTGTCTCACCACCTCCCCTCCCCTTCCCTCTCCTCCCCCAGGCACAAAACACATTCAGCCCCCTCCCCATCACCCCACACGGACAGACAAACGGACTTGACAGGGCAGGGCGGGGTGGGGAGGGGGGGTCTACCAATTTTTTTTTTCCAAGCGGTACTCTCTCTGGTATTTTCCACACTGACTGACTCACCTCCTTACTGACTTGACTCACTAACTGACTCACTGGCCTTGGTGTGTGTGTGTGTGTGTGTACAGGTGAATGTGTTGACAATGGATTATGTATTGCACGCGGGCCGACCTACAGTACAATCCCGACCACACCCTACAACCTGGACACAACCACACCCAGATTAGAAACACCCAGAGCCACGATACAACCCTAGAGTGGGGGAGTGGGGGGGGAGGGGGGTAGTGGCTCCTTGCTAGTCATGCTGCTATTTACTGTACTTAATCTTTCAGTATTTCTTTTTCTCCAGTGTTCGTTGTATAGAGAACTAAGACCTAGTGAACGGTGCTTAATAACACCTGGTAGTTGAAGTACCTAAAACTACCACAAAAACAACTTGGGAATTCCTAACTGAATCTAGATAATCCTAACCTAACCTAACCTAACCTCCCCCCCCCCCCCCCACCGAGAACGTACATAAACACAGGAGGAAACTGGTCATTCTAGTCGAGTCTGAAAGCGTCCATCAACGGTCACTGTAAACGTATTTGTTTTTATCCTCCCTCCCCCCTCTCCTCCTTCACCCCCTTCCCCCTCACTCCCTCTACCCCCCTCCCCCCCTCCCTCCTCGCCCCTCTGCAACTCCTTCACTTCCTCCTCCTCCTCCCTCTCCACCTGTCCTATTCCTCATTGTCCACCTGTTTCTCTCCTCCTCTACCTGTCGTCTGCCTTCTCTACCCACCTCCCTTCCTCCCTTCTTCCTTTCTCTTCCTCCATCTGTCGTGTTTCTTCTCCACACACACACACACACACACACACACACATCCTGTGGGACAGAAGGATGCGCCCCCAACACACCTGTAGGATCACGTCCTCTCGTAGGAATATTACCTGAAGGAGGCCCCCACCCGATTCCCAGCAGTAACAGGACCAACCACAGTCCTAAGGGATACAGGAGGTCCTATTGATCCTTATGGAGAGCCGTTGTGGCCTCCCCGGGCGTGGTAGGACTCCGGTGGTGCCTCGGCGTCCCTGGGGTAAGAGACACACACACACGGGGAAGGAGTGGGGTGGGGGGGTGGGGGGGGGGGGTATACTGACGTCTACACCTCACTTACGCCCCTCACGGATATACTGTACCTGCTAAAAACTTGTTGGTGGGGCGGGTGGGGAGGTCCTGGATGGTGGGTGGGGGCGTGGGGGAAGGGAGAAATGAGGGAGGGGCGGTTAGGACAAGGGGGGGGGTTAAAGCTAGGTGAGGGAGGGGAGGGGGTATGAAGGTTAGGGAGGGGGTGTGATGGTGGGGGTTAGGGTGAGAGATGAAGAGGGGGTGAGGGATAAGAGGAGGGGTGAGGGATAAGAGGAGGGGTGAGGGATAAAAAGGGGGTATGAAGGTGGGGGTGAGGGATAAAGAGGGGGTATGAAGGTGGGGGTGAGGGATAAAGAGGGGGTATGAAGGTGGGGGTGAGGGATAAAGAGGGGGTGAAGTATGAGGGTGTGGGGGTAAGGGGGGGGGGGTGAGGGGACAGACAAACCCAGACAGGATAAATATTGTATAAAACAAGAGTGGTCAGCCAACATGATGGTCGCGGTGTGTTGCTGGGCCTTGAGTCTCCTCCTACATCCTTAACTACCGTGCTTCCTGGTCCTACTCTACACCCTCTCCCCTTTGTCTCCTCCTCCTTCCTTAACTACCCACTCTTCCTTCTCTCCCCCCCCCCCCTTCGTTCTTCCTCAAGTATCATGATGATTTCTATAGCAAGGCTCAACTCTCCTTCTGTTCACCGCCACTGTAGAATCGAATCTGCATTGTGATTGGTCAAAATAATGCGTATGGCACCACTGTTTCCCCCCACCAGGTGTCCTGTGATTGGTCCAACTGTATACACGACACCACCGCAGACTCGAATCCTGGCTGTGATTGGTCCCCCAAAAGCGTGTATAATCCCAGTCTTTATTGGAATCCACGCTGTGATTGGTCCATACCCGCGTACATCACTTTTCTAAATCCCGCGGCGTGATTGGCGGGGAGGTGAGAGGTAGGCGTGGCCGGGTAGCCCACCTGTTGACCAATTACCTAGTGAAGGGAGGGTCATTACTGCCCTTTGTTCCACTAACAAGAGGATAACGGCAGTTTGGGCCCCATCCCTCACCACTTAAGGTGATTCAACACCTACTATACTATTTATGACAGGAATAACATCAGTACACACACTTCACCTTTCCCTGAATTCCATCACCACCACCTATCACCACCATCCATCATCACCACCACCTATCACCATCCATCATCACCACCACCTATCACCATTGTCATCCCCAACACCACCCAGCAACTACGAAAAAAAACCCGACCACACTGAGGAGTTAGGAAGAAAACTTATATTACTCGTTAACATCATCACTATCACGCCCACTGTTTACCACACCCACACACACACACACACACCAAGAATATAAATAGTGAAGTAACTGAACGTAAGAACCATTGAGAGTCCATATCTTTGTTGTCGTCGTACTATTTTATAACGTTTGAGTAGTAGTTTGGATGGGGGACAGATGTTTACAACTAGAGACTTGAAATGGTGAAGTACATGGAGATATTACAACACCAACAACAACAACAACAATAACAACAACACCATAACAGAGTCAGAAGCGTTCTCATTAACGTAACAGGAGAGAAGTTACCATTTTAATGTAAGGAGCCCTTGAGAATCCTGTCTTAAGAGTCCACCCACCACCCCCCCCCCCTTTGCAATGTGAATATTTCCTTGACATTCAGCACGTCCCTCGGGATTACCACCACGAACACCACACTACATGACTAACACACCTACCCCTTCCTCCTTCATCGCCTCCTTCCGTGTTCATCATAATCTTAGGAGTCACTCTTATAGAACACCCACACACATACACACCCACACACATACACACCCACACATACACACCCACACACATACACACCCACACATACACACCCGCACACATACACACCCACACATACACACCCACACACCCACACACATACACACCCACACACATACACACCCGCACACATACACACCCACACATACACACCCACACACATACACACCCGCACATACACACCCGCACATACACATCCACACACATACACACCCGCACACATACACACCCGCACACATACACACCCACACATACACACCCACACACATACAGTAAGCATCTCTTGGTCATTCTCTTCGTATTTCTCACCAGCCGCAGAAAAAAAAAGGGAAAAACATATAGAAATTCAAGCTCCTTCGTCAAACGTCATAACTACACTACACATTTATCTTACAACTGATAATAAAACAGCAAACAAATACAGTACACAAAACTTGATGATGTCACCACGAAAATACTCCTGCTAAAAATATAACCAATTACTTTTATTTTAACACTTAACGCCTAGTAATTGTATATATATATCAATGTTACCAAAGAAATGAATCGGTATAAGTTCCCGCCAAAAAAAAAAAGGATAAATAAAAAAAAATGGCGGGAAACGTAACGACTTGGCTGCGGCCGCTCTTGGTAACCAACCTTGAAGGGCTTCGACGGTGGACGGTTTAGTGCGTTCAGCAGACCCGGGGAGATACGACGCAGTTCTTCCTCATGATAATACAATACACAAGAGAGCGAGACATACACACATACACACAAAAAAGAAGAGATATAAGACTATTTCACGTCTCTTGATGTGTGAGTAAAGTCTTTGTGAATTAATTATGAAGGTCTGAGACAAAGACAAGAAATGCTCACGAGGCTAAAGGGTGGCTGGCTACCTTACACACACACACCTCCCACAAAGAACACCTCAAGGCTCAGGGTCCAAAACTTCCGAGATCTGACTCCCCTTAAGCGCCACTTGCCAAGGGATCAGACACTCATCCGTGACGGTGCACGTTGCAAACCCACCCACCACCCCTTTTGCCCCCCCCCCTCCCCCTAACACCCATCCCTACCCCCTTTGATTACGTAAACATACCCTCCCGGCAGCAGGGAGCGGAAGACTCTTACCGCTTGAGTTATATCTAAAGACTCAGAGCCTTAATCCACCTATTGTACTCCCAGTCAGCAGGTACAGTACACACACACACAGGTTACATAACTACAACACACGTCTAACCAGCAGTCAAAACACAGAGCGCTGTTTATTGCTGTGCACACAAGAAACAAAGTATGGCGCTGCTGAGTGCTTGTGCTGGCGATACTGAGAGTGCTTGTGCTGGCGATACTGAGAGTGCTTGTGCTAGTATTACTGAGTGGATGCTGGCACTGCTGAGTGCTTCTGTTGGCGATAGTAAGTGCTTGTGCTGTATAGCCATCCATTACAAGGACCACCACACCAGTTACCACCTCTCACCCCAGTCACCACCTCTCACCCCAGTCACCACCTTTCACACCACTCACACCACTCACCCGTCACCACCTCTCACCCCAGTCACCACCTCTCACCCCAGTCACCACCTCTCACCCCACTCACCACCTCTCACCCCACTCACCACCTCTCACACCAACCATATATTAATACCTAACATCTCATACTACTTAAATGTTCAACCTTCAAGATGGTCTCTCTCTCTCTCTCTCTCTCTCTCTCTCTCTCTCTCTCCTGTGTGTGTTTGTAATGTCTAATACTTAAGGGTTATATCAGAGGGTCCGTTCACAGTTGGCAGGAGACGTAACTTACTTAACCTCTGTGTGTGTGTGTGTGTGTGTGTGTGTATGGGCCATAAAACACGTACAGTCATTAAAGTGTGTTTGAGAGATAAATATACTACATCTCTTTTAAGACCACACATTTGTAAACACCACCTTCCACACACACACACACACACACGTGACCTCATCAACAAACACACAAATACAAACGAGACAAAAGTAGTCAACCACAACCACATTTCTGGAACCAAAACATTTCCTCTTTTTTTTTTTGTCGACACAGTAATGACGGAAATTGCACAGTGGAAGTGCCGCGTGACCACCAACTACCAACTACCACCACCACTACTACTACTACCATCATTACTACCCATTACCACCACCACTACCCCCTATCACCACCACTACCACCATTCCTACCACCCCCTTATACCCCTACCACAAATATCACCCCAATCACCACTACCCCCACCACCACTAGGATGGGATGGGGAGAGTGTTGAAGAGACGCGAGAAAGAGTTGACAAGATGAGGGTAAGAGAGGTGAAGGAGGGGTTCAGAGGGGAGGTGAGGGGATGAGAGGGGAGGGGAGGGGTTCAGAGGGGATGAGAGGGGGGTGAAGGAGTCGAGGGGAGGGGAAAAGAGGGGAGGGGAGGGGGAGGGGAGAAGAGGGGAAAAGAGGGAGGGAGAGGGGAAACGGACACGTAATTACAAAGAGATAAATCTAACTCTCACAATAGAAGAAGAAGAAGAAGAAGAAGAAGAAGAAGAAGAAGAAGAAGGAAGACGATCCACATAGGTTATATCTCTGTACGAGGGAGGGAAATTCCAGGAACCTATCACCTCCCTCCCATTCTAAGAAGTAGTCGTTCCGGGGGGTGAGGGAGGGGTGGGAGGGTGGAAGGGAGAGGGGGTGAGGGGGGAAGAAAGAGGGTGTGGGAGAGGGGATGGGGGTGAGGGAGGGGTGGGAGGGTGGAAGGGACAGGGGTTGAGGGTGGAAGAAAGAGGGTGTGGGAGAGGGGATGGGGGTGAGAGGGGGTGAGGGGGTGTGGGGGGGTGAGGGGGGTGTGGGGGGTGAGAGGGGGGGCTATAGGTAGATGTAAACAATAGATGTAAACAGACAGTAATAATAAACAAGTCAATAAATAAACGAGTAAATAAATACAGAAATAAACAAGGGGGTGGGTGGGGTTGAGACCACCCATTCCGCCACCCGGCCCACCTATTCAGCCGCCCACATCAGCCACCCATCAGTAACCAACAAGATCGAGTGCCACCCATTCACCTCAGACACTCACCCATTCAACCGCCGCCCCTCGTACCCTACAGCATTATGTGCCACCCACCTACCCACCTCCTTAATGTCCTAATTAGTCAGTACCTGAGTTATTCATCCAGGTGTCCAATTCATCTCATCTTTCATTCATTTACCTGAGCTCATTCATCACCCCTCACAGTCACGATACAGTAATACTCACACGCGGTTACAGCAACATAAGGTGATGATTTAACCTTGAATACAAAATAACAGGTACAGATAAAAGCTGTGAGTTACAGTTATAGCAGAATACACACGTGGGTACAGTCCTGCCACGTGGTTCTGTAGCCTTGGAGGTGCAGCTGGACTTGTGATGTGGAGAGGTGAGGGGGAGGAGGGGGAGGGAGGGGGGATAGAGGTGGTAGGGGGAAATATAGACCTATAGAAGTGTCACACATCACCTGTCGACACATACACCCAGCTATGACTCTCTCTCTCTCTCTCTCTCTCTCTCTCTCTCGGCTCCTACAGGTGTTCTCCCAGGACAGGTGAGTGTAGCACCTGCCCGCGGGACATGACTGAGATCTACTTAATTAACTCCTGAAGTCATTTCCGGGAGCAGCCGATCACCCTCACCCCCACACAGGTGATTACTGTGTGTGTGTATGTGTGTGTGTTTCGTTACCCACGCCTTCGCCGCCCATGTTTCCTCTCTTTCTCTTTCTCACCCCCCCACACGCCCACCACCACCACACAGTCACCGCCCCCACGCCCTTCTCCTGGAAGAGTGAGCATGTGTGTGTGTGGTGTGTGTGTGTGTGTGTGCACATACACTTCCGGGACAAGTCTCCAACTCAGGAAATACAACCCCTCCTTCCCTCCCCTGGTCACGCCGTCATATATAACAAGTGGTTGTGTACTGGTCGTGTAACTAACACCCACACAACCAACAGAAGGAGGACGCACTCAACACAAGTACCTCACTACCCGGGTTACCTAGTCTTTTACAGGTGAGTAACGGCCCCTCCCCTCCCCCTCCTCACCCCAACCTCATCGTCCCAGCCACGCTCCGTCTCCAAACTTACCCCTCCCCCCCTCCCTACCCCCTAAAACACCTGTCTCCCGGACCAATGACAACACGGCGGTGAGTCTACGCGAGGTTCTGATTGGCCGGCGGGGCGTCCAATGAACAGCGCAGTTACATTAGCGGGGGTGCAGCTTCTTTGTACGTACGAAGACGAGAGTGAACGAACTGGACCAAGGGCTTCGGCGGCCCTGGCGTTCAGCGCGCATCGTCCGGGTTCCAGAGTGGTTGGTGTGCGGGAGGGCGTGGGAGGGGCGGTGTGGTGGAGGGAGGGAGGGAACGGGAAGTGATGGGTGAGTGGAGTCTCCTGGAATGGATCGCTCAAGTGGTAGCCGAGGGTAAAAACGACTGTGTGTGGAGGGGAAGACTATTAAACTCCCTCCTTCCCTCCACACCCCCTTCCCTCCTCACCCCCTTCCCTCCACACCCCCTTCCCTCCACACCCCCTTCCCTCCACACCCCCTTCCCTCCACACCCCCTTCCCTCCACACCCCCTTCCCTCCACACCCCCTTTCCTCCTCACCTCTTAACTCTTTCTCTCTCCCTTCCACCTTACCTCCACCCATCTTCAAGTAACTCTCTCTCTCTCTCCATTCCAACACCCCATCCACCTACCCACCCCCCTTTCCCCCCACCGTTACACCTGTCTGCCACCCCCTCATTAACAAGGGTCCACCTGACTCCCTCACCTCTCCACACCCCCCCCCCCCAATTTATACACCCTAGATCCCAACACCCTGACCTATTTCTCTCCCTATTTCCCACCATATCACCCAATTATACCGATTCACGTCTCTGATTACGCGTCTGAAAATTCTATCACCCTGATCTATTACCCTCCCTTACCTCCCTCCCCCCTGGTCATTAGACCAATTTATTACCTCCCTTACCTGTGCCTCACCTTCCCCCCTCCGCCCTCCACTTTCCCCAAATACCTCTACCTATCCCCCCTCCCCCTCATCATTTCACTTCTCCCTTTCTCTTCCATATACGATTCCCCTCCCCCCTCTCTCATCCCACCCCGACCCCCTTTCCCTTTATGACACTGAATCTACCCTTCACCTCCTTCCTACCTCCCTATTTCCTCTCCCCCCTCCCCCCTCACCCCCTCCGTGACAGTAATACCCTTTCCCTCTCCCCATGACAATATGACAGTAACACGTCCCCCTTCCCCCTCTCCGTGACAGTAAGAGTGACACGTCCCCCTTCCCCCTCTCCGTGACAGTAAGAGTGACACGTCCCCCTACCCCCTCTCTCTTCCCTCTCATTGTCTCCTTTTACCACCAAATCTCTTCACCTTTTCATTCATTTCCAGCATTTCACTCCCTCTTATTCCCCTCTCATTCCCTCTCATCCACCCTCTGGCTCACACGGTCATCCCTCCTCCACTTCCTGTTATTTCTTATCCTCCTCTTCACAGTGTCCCTTCCCCCTCTCTCCCTCTCTCTCCCTCTCACTTGTACTTTCCTCATTTTCTCTCAATTCCTCTTAGTCCTCTTATCTTCACTCTCCCTCTCTTCTTCTTCTTCTCCTCCTCTTCTCTCCCTTCATACACAGGTAGGGTTAGGTTAGACTCCGCCCACTTAGAAAAATTTCACCAATCAGCGTCTACTTAGATAATAACCCACCAATCATGGATAAACTAAAACGCTTTCAAACAACCCCAAACGTACAAATGTCTACCAATCAGAGTAAAGCACACGATACCTCTCCACCAACCACAATTAAGATAAACAAAAACCTCCATCCCAACACACACACACACTGGTCATCCACCAATCAAAATACAGATCAATTTCAACATCCCAACCACTCACAAATGAACCATGATAACAAACTCCGCCCACCATAAACCATCCACCAATGATGACGGTGATAAGATGATAACGTCATAAACATCACCACCAATCACAGAGCGAGAAGCCACAGATGATAACCGTTTAGGGGGAGTGAGTATGAATTATCCGACCAATGAACGCGCAGTATTCCTATGACGTCACCAACGGATACCAAAGGAGAGGGGGAGAGAGGGGAGAGAGGGGGGTGAGAGATGGGGGAGAGAGGGGGAGAGAGGGGGGTGAGAGGGGGAGAGAGGGGGGAGAGAGGGGGGTGAGAGGGGGAGAGAGGGGGGGTGAGAGGGGAGAGTGGGGGGGGAGGGGGGAGAGAGGGGGGTGATGAGGGGGGAGAAGGGGAGAGAGGGTGAGGGGGGGAGAGGGGGGAGGAGGGGGAAGGGGGGTGAGAGAGGGGAGAGAGGGGGAGAGAGGGGGAGAGAGGGGGGTGAGAGGGGTTGCCTGTATAAATGGTCTCGTCTCATGAATATTTCTACATCATGATCGAATTCTTCCTCACCAGTTGCTAAGTTCACGTGTGTATTTCTTACCCATTACTGAGTCTAAAATGAAGTGAGGGTGGGTGGATGGGTGGGTGGGTGGGTGGGTGAGGTGGGTGGGTGGGTGGTGGGTGGGTGGTGAGTGGGTCCATTTCGTCAGTCGTCTTGGTTCATATTCCACACGACCTCTACGTCCCCAAACACATCAATAAACCATGAGTGCCACTAGACCACCACGACCTCTACTACTACTACGACTACGACTACCACTACGACTACTACTACTACTACGACTACCACTACGACTACTACTACTACTACTACTACTACGATCATAGCCCACCACTACGACCATCACCACCCCTAGTTCCCCTACTACTACTACGACACGACCGCCAACCACGATCATCACCATCTCCTTCAACACCACCACGACACATGTAGGAGGAGGAGGAGAGAAGAGGAGAAGAAGAGGAGAGAAGAGGAGGAGGAGGAGGAGGAGGAGGAGAGGAGGAGGAGGAGGAGAGGAGGAGGAGAAGAGGAGGAGGAGGAGGAGGAGGAAGAAAAAGTCATGGATAGTCTACGTGTTTCCTGCGCCCCGTTTCGTTTATTTCCTGTTTATACGATTCAAAGTACAGATGAATTATGATAACGTAACCTAACATAACGTAACCTAACCTGACCTAACGTAACGTAACGCAACCTGACCTAACATAACGTAACGTAACCTGACCTGACCTAACGTAACGTAACCTAACGTAACCTAACCTGACCTAACATGACGTAACGTAACCTAACCTGACCTAACATAACGTAACCTGACCTAACATAACGTAACCTGACCTAACCTAACGTAACGTAGCCTAACCTGACCTAACATAACGTAACGTAACCTAACATAACATAACCTAACCTAACCTAACCTGACCTAACATAACGTAACCTGACCTAACCTAACGTAACGTAGCCTAACCTGACCTAACATAACGTAACGTAACCTGACCTAACATAACATAACATAACCTAACCTGACCTGACCTAACATAACATAACGTAACCTCACAAGTCATATCTTCATTTACATCAAAAACTCATAAAATTTTATAAACTCACTTGAGAATTACAACACTAATAACCACAACATTTATAACACAATTACAATATTTTTCTTTCACCAAATCTCAAAACACAAAAGGAATAATTATATTCAAAATCCAATTACAATGATATAAATCTAGTTAACATGTTTTTAAATCACCTAAGAACTTCACACGCTAATATCACTAAGAATTATATCACCTAACCTAACCCATCCTAACCTAACCTAACCCATCCTAACCTAACCTAACCCAACTTAACCTAACCTAACCTAACCCATCCTAACCTAACCTAACCTAACCCATCCAAACCTAACCTAACTTAACCTAACCTAACCTAACCTAACCAATTTAGTCAAACTCCACCTTAAGTTATAATGAACAGAGGTGCCACACACACACACACACACACACACACACACACACACACACACACACACACACACACACACAGGGCCATTCATCTTGTAAGCTGTTGAGTCATTCAGGAGTATGAAGTAAACAAACAGCTTAACTTAGTCATTCCCACGTGGCGAACCTTCCCACCCATTTGTTGACAAACTGAAAATGTGTCGTAGAAAAATATTACTAATGCACGTGTTTCGTTTGTGTTTCTTTTTTACTGATTTGTGACTTTGACGTATTAATTGGGGTAATTTTGAGTGTGTTGAGGATTAATGCGTAAAGTAACAAGGTTTAGTAATGATGTGACGCAATTACTGTCTGTCTCTATCACCTGTCCAACACACACCTGTACTCATTAGCAGGTGTCAGTATGGTGAATTTAAAGTTACCTCGATTCAATACCTCTTTCATGGTGAGGTCAAATCATCATCATATTGTGTTAAGTCAGGAGAGGTCACCAGGAGGGTACCCCCTAACTGGTCAATAAACACTGATGTCAAAGGTCATCACAACACACGCCAGAGGTCAACTTCTTCTCTTCCCCCTACCCTTCCTCCTTGTCCTCCCCTTCCTCCCCCACCTGTAACGGTAAAGGTCAACTTCCCTCCCTCCCTCTCCCCCTTCCTACCCCCCTCCCCCCTCTGACCATCAATATCTTCCATCCCTTCCTCAGAAACACTATGAGTTCCTCCCTCCCCCTCCCTCCCCCTTCCTTGTCACTCCCCTTCGTAAAAGACAGATCATCACCCCCTCCACTATTCCCCCTCCCCAGTAAGAAGAGGTAAATAAACGTTTTCTCCCCCTCCCCCCCTGTAACAGAAAGGTCACCCCCTTCCCCCCTGTAACAGAAAGGTCACCCCTTCCCCCGTCCCAGTAACTAAAGATGTAAATATACACCTTAACCTCCCCCCCCCTCCTCCACGATAACACCTAACGTCATCACCCCCCCTTTAAAGCAGGTCATCACCCCCTTAACGTCAGGTCACCCCCTCTTAACATCAGGTCACCACCTTCCAAAACGTCAGGTCATCATCACCACCCCATTAGGTCATCACACTGCCAGGTCACCATACCCCACCCTCCCCCCCCCCACAACATACAAGATGGATAGCGACATTTGACAGTGAACAAGAACAGAGGAAGAACAGCGTCTGGCGAGAAGGTTAAGCAGGAGTCTCACGTCACTGCCGTCTCAATCATGTATGTCCCGGGCTACTTTTGGGAGACGGTCAACAGGGTAGGTAGTGTATATTTCATGCCACGCCTAGTGAGGGTGGAGCCGCTTAAAGGTGGAACTGGGACACACTGCACACGCCCTCTGCCACCACCAACACCGCTGATGTCAATTCAATGTCTTTATCGTGTTTTTGTTATTTACGTGGTTGATTTTTTTTTCCCACGGCTGAATTTTTTTTCCCACGGTTGGATTTTTTCTCACGGGTTTTGGATTTATTTTTTCCCACGGTTGAATTCTTTTTCCCACGGTTTCATTTTTTTTCCCACGGTTTTAATTTTTTCCCACGCTCCAAACTTTATTCCCACGGTTTCAATTCTTTTCCCACGGTTTCAATTTTTTTCTCACGGTCTCAATTTTTTTCCCATACAATTATTTATATGTTTTTTTTCACGGGAACCTAAATTTCTTTCCTAAACCACGCCCCTTAAGTGAAAAAAAAATTAATGGCTTTCCTTATAGATTAATTTTCACACCTCGGGTAAAAAAAAACAATCACAGAACACACACACACACACACACACACAGATACACACACACACACACACACTTCATGTCTGTGTCTTAACCTCCCACTGGCTCCATTATCTGGGTGAAGGTGCAGGTGATGTGCTTCTGAAGGAGGGGGTGAAGGAGGGGGAGAGGGAAAAATAACTATCAGAGAGGAAAATGGATAAACGGAAGGAAAAAACAAGAACATAAAAGAGGAAGAAGATAACGAAAGGAGGTCACAGGAAGAGAGATAAAAGACATAAGAGGTTAACTTGATAAAAATATGAGGGAGAAACAGTGCCAAGAAGAGAGTCACATTAAACAAGTCTTAACACCTCATTTACGTATCAACAAGTGGTCATTAGCGTGAGGTCACAATAACACGGCCTAAACCCGTATTTAATTAACTACCAGCTGGAACACCTCGCACCTGACCTCCCAAAGCAACATGCAATCGATTACTGTCAAGTACAACATCCGTGACGTCACCCCGCCCTCCATGCTATTGGTCCATTTCATCCGTGACGCTGTGGGGGATCTCACCTGATTCGCCGACATCATCCGTGACGTGACCAGGATGCACATGACTGGTGGTGCCTCTTCAGTGACGCCAATACAAGCTACCTGATTGGCTACAACTGAGAACCTGACTCATAACAATGCATTTTTCCCCTCCCCTTCATGAAAATCGTATCTTCTTTTACCAATTCTCAAGGTATTACTCAGTATAAGACGCAAACATGACAGGAAGTTTGAACAGACGCCATTCAAACGCATAATGCACACACGATGACGTCAGCAGTGTTTGTGTTCTGAGTCTGTCTTTGTTCCTTTGTTAATCACCTAATGACCTGCATGTGCACCTGTGACACGAGGAGGGGGGGCGGGGGGGGGGAGGTAGGGTGAGAGAAAAAAAGAATGAAAGGGGAGAGAAGAGAGATAGAACAGCAGTAGGGCTTCAGTAAGTTGACGTCATCACCACGTCACTAATACTTCCTTGTATGCGAGTGTGATGACGAGGACGTGACCATCCTCGCCTCTTATAGGTCAGGTCAGGTCAGGTCGTGTATCATTCCCAAGATTACTCTCCACACACACACACACCACAACTAACCATTCCCCCACAATACAGAAACACCACAACCCCCACCACCGTCACCCCCCCCCACAACAACGTCATTCCCCCCCACCCCCACTATTCCCCTCCCCTACCCCATGACACGCGTACTGACACCGGACACATAACGAGGCATGACCGGATTATCGACTCACTGTCACGAATACCCCACCCCTCAGAGTGCCACCATCCCCCCCCCCCAAGAGTGCCACCACCCCCCTCAGAGTGCCACCCACCCCCCCTCAGTGCCAGGTAGCAGCACCACCGGCCTACTGACCCACTGCCACACTGCCCCTCTCTCTGATTTACGTGGAAGACAAAAAATAAATAATAACTTGAGGAATTTTGGCTGTGTTATGATGTGTGTGAATTACGGGTCAAAAATTTGTCGCAGAAGAGATCGATTGTTTTGGTTAGAACACATACATACATACATACATACATACATACATACATACATACGTACATACATACAGATAGAGATAGAGGTAGATATACATTCACACACACCTGGCACTCATGGCTGTCACTAACTTGTACCTACTACTACTGACAACGGTGGTGGTAGGGGGTGGTAGTGGTGGTAGGGGTGGTAGTGGTGGGGAAAGGGGGAATGGTGGTAGGGATGAGGAATGATGGTAGGGATAAGGAATGGTAGTAGGGAATGGTGGTAGGGGAGGAGAGGTATATGTAGGTAGGTCGCAGGTAGGCAGGTAGGTTAGGTAGGTAGATTAGGTAGGTAGGCAGGTGGGTAGGTGACAGAGGGAGGGGGGGAGGGAGAGGGAAGTGGGGGGAGGGGGGAGGAATTTCCTGGGTGCAGTATGCATGTATGTATGTCACGGCCTTCTGTCTCCTGCTCATGCCAGAGTGCCACTTCCTCCTCCTCTTCCTCCTCCTCTTCCTTCTTCTCTTCCTCCTCCTCTTCCTCACAGGATATACAGGCTCTAACCCATCTTCCTATTCCTCCTCCTTCTCCCCCTACCCCCTTCCTCCTAGTCCCCTCCTTCTCCCCCTACCCCCTTCCTCCTAGTCCCCTCCTGCAACACTCGACCCCCTTCCTCCCCCTTAACCCCCTCAGGAAGTGTGTTAAAGCCCCTGGCGAAGGATTAGGAGAGAGGGAAGGTACCAGCCTGGAGTCTTATAAGGAAGGAGGAAGAAGGAGGTATGAGGATGGAAGGGTGAAGGAATGAAGGAGGTATGAGGATGGAAGGGTGAAGGAATGAAGGAAGTATGAGGATGGAAGGGTGAAGGAATGAAGGAGGTATGAGGATGGAAGGGTGAAGGAATGAAGGAAGTATGAGGATGGAAGGGTGAAGGAATGAAGGAGGTATGAGGATGGAAGGGTGAAGGAAGAATGAAGGAATTATGAAGTATGGACGAGAAGGAAGACTTATATTGCAATGAAAAGGGCAAAGAAGGAAGGCAGACTATTCCTAGCATGAATGAAGGAATGAAGGAAGAAGGAGGAGACGTTCTGGGGTGTGTGTGTGTGTGTGTGTGTGTGTATTGCGTAAATTTATCTTGAACAGAAAAAACTCCAACAGCTGACCAATGTTTACATATACGACCATCCATCCATACATACATACATACATACATACAGTATAAATGCCTCAGTTTGCAAGTTTTCAGGTCAGTCTGTTCTGAATCTAGGTTAAGGCAATACGGTTTATGAGCCCTTTATCCTCTGACAAAACACTTCACCTGTCCTTGCACCTGTCTACCTGTCCTTGCACCTGTAGCTGTCCTCACACCTGTATATACCTGTACTTGTAACTGTCCTCACACCTGTAATGATAATTGACCTAAATTTCTTATAAACATACGAACAATTTTGACACCTGGACGAAGTTGAGTAAATAAATCGTTTGGTTAGGTTAGGATAGGTTAGGTTAGGATAGGATAGGTTAGGTTAGGTTAGGTTAGGATAGGATAGGATAGGATAGGAGGATAGGATAGGTTAGGTTAGGTTAGGTTAGGATAATATATAGTTAGTTATAATTATATTCCAAACAACTCATAATTAATGCTCAGATGGGACGCAAACGCTGACGCAGACGCAAGAGTAATAACGTAAAATTTTTATTGTTTGGGAATTAGTGAGACAAAACAACAACAAAAACAAAAACAACAATAACAAAAACAACAATAACAAAAACAACAACAAACTGTCCCTCTCTTCTATTGTGATATCTTGAACGCCCTCTCCCTCTCCTTCCCACTCGTCTATTATCCCTTTGCCTCACACGACCCTATTATCCCCTCTCACTCACACCACTCTTCCCCCTCTCACCCCTAATATATCCCACTCACTCACTCCCCCTCCTCCCCCTCTCACTCCTAATATATCCCACTCACTCACTCCCCCCTCTCCCTCTCACCCTTCATATATCCCACTCACTCCCCCCTCCCCCTCCTAATATATCCCACTCACTCCCCCCTCCCCCTCCTAATATATCCCACTCACTCACTCCCTCCTCCCCTCCCCCTCCTAATATATCCCACTCACTCACTCCCCCCTCCCCTCCCCCTCCTAATATATCCCACTCACTCCCCCCTATCCCTCTCACCCTTAATATATCCCACTCACTCACTCACTCCCTCCCTCTCCTCACCCTCCCACTCCTAATATATCCCACTCACTCACTCCCTCCGCCTCTCCCCCTCCTAATATATCCCAGTCACTCCCTCCCTCCCTCCCTCTCCTCACCCTCCCCCTCCTAATATATCCCATTCACTCACTCCCTCCCTCTCCTCACCCTCCCACTCCTAATATATCCCACTCACTCATTCCCCCCTCTCACCCCTGCAGAGTCAAAGTCCCACCAGCAATTTCTTCAGTGTGCCAAGGGATTCTGTTGGTGAATGTCCTCTTCTTCTCCTTCTTCTTCGTCTTCTTCTTCCTCTTCTTCTTCTTCGTCTTCTTCCTCTTCTTCTTTTTATTCTTCCTCCTCTTCTTCTTCTGTTTCGTCTTCCTCCTCTTCAACTTCCTCTTCTTTTCCTTCCTCCTCCTCTTCTTCTTCATCCTTCTTTTTCTTCTTCCTTCTCCTCTCCTTCCTCTTCTTTTCCTCCTCCTCTCCTTCCTCTTCTTTTTCCTCCTCCTCCCCCCGTACCAGCCTATAACACTACCACCTCCACCACTACTACCACAACCACCACTATTATCACCCCTCATTACCATCACTACCACCACCACAACACGCCCAAACAAACACACACACACACACACATACACAAAACAAACACGGCTAAACAAAGAAACAAACAACCACATAACCCCTCCCCCCCCGCCTCCCCCACACAACGTACCCAGATCAACAAACTCAGACACGGGGAACAAAAAAAAAATAAATAAATAAATAAATAAAAAAATACAAAATGAAAAAAATTAAATAAAATCGCTTACAAACAACGGATTATTGTATATATATAAACCATGTCGCAAGTTTTCCCGCATCGCAAGGGTGGTGTTGGCAGTAGGGGTGGTGTTGACAGGAGGGGTGGTGTTGGCAGTAGGGGTGGTGTTGGCAGTAGGGGTGGTGTTGACAGTAGGGGTGGTGTTGGCAGTAGGGGTGGTGTTGGCAGGAGGGGTGGTGTTGACAGGAGGGGTGGTGTTGACAGGAGGGGTGGTGTTGGCAGGAGGGGTGGTGTTGGCAGGAGGGGTGGTGTTGGCAGTAGGGGTGGTGTTGGCAGTAGGGGTGGTTTTGGCAGTAGGGGTGGTGTTGGCAGGAGGGGTGGTGTTGGCAGGAGGGGTGGTGTTGACAGGAGGGGTGGTGTTGGCAGTAGGGGTGGTGTTGGCAGTAGGGGTGGTTTTGGCAGTAGGGGTGGTGTTGGCAGTAGGGGTGGTGTTGGCAGTAGGGGTGGTGTTGGCAGTAGGGGTGGTTTTGGCAGTAGGGGTGGTGTTGGCAGTAGGGGTGGTGTTGGCAGGAGGGGTGGTGTTGGCAGTAGGGGTGGTTTTGGCAGTAGGGGTGGTGTTGGGAGTAGGGGTGGTGTTGACAGTAGGGGTGGTGTTGGCAGTAGGGGTGGTGTTGGCAGTAGGGGTGGTGTTGGCAGTAGGGGTGGTTTTGGCAGTAGGGGTGGTGTTGGCAGGAGGGGTGGTGTTGGCAGTAGGGGTGGTGTTGGCAGTAGGGGTGGTTTTGGCAGTAGGGGTGGTGTTGGCAGTAGGGGTGGTGTTGGCAGTAGGGGTGGTGTTGGCAGTAGGGGTGGTTTTGGCAGTAGGGGTGGTGTTGGCAGTAGGGGTGGTGTTGGCAGGAGGGGTGGTGTTGGCAGTAGGGGTGGTGTTGGCAGTAGGGGTGGTGTTGGCAGTAGGGGTGGTTTTGGCAGTAGGGGTGGTGTTGGCAGGAGGGGTGGTGTTGGCAGTAGGGGTGGTGTTGGCAGTAGGGGTGGTGTTGACAGGAGGGGTGGTGTTGTCAGGAGGGGTGGTGTTGGCAGGAGGGGTGGTGTTGGCAGGAGGGGTGGTGTTGGCAGGAGGGGTGGTGTTGGCAGGAGGGGTGGTGTTGGCAGGAGGGGTGGTGTTGACAGGAGGGGTGGTGTTGACAGGAGGGGTGGTGTTGGCAGGAGGGGTGGTGTTGGCAGGAGGGGTGGTGTTGGCAGTAGGGGTGGTGTTGGCAGGAGGGGTGGTGTTGGCAGGAGGGGTGGTGTTGGCAGTAGGGGTGGTGTTGGCAGTAGGGGTGGTGTTGACAGGAGGGGTGGTGTTGACAGGAGGGGTGGTGTTGGCAGGAGGGGTGGTGTTGGCAGGAGGGGTGGTGTTGGCAGGAGGGGTGGTGTTGGCAGGAGGGGTGGTGTTGGCAGGAGGGGTGGTGTTGACAGGAGGGGTGGTGTTGACAGGAGGGGTGGTGTTGGCAGGAGGGGTGGTGTTGGCAGGAGGGGTGGTGTTGGCAGTAGGGGTGGTGTTGGCAGGAGGGGTGGTGTTGGCAGGAGGGGTGGTGTTGGCAGGAGGGGTGGTGTTGACAGGAGGGGTGGTGTTGGCAGTAGGGGTGGTGTTGGCAGTAGGGGTGGTGTTGGCACGTAAGTACATACATACATCGATGATATTATACACACAAGCATGAAGACGCGCACACACACACACACACATACATAATATTTGTACGCTGGCACATACATACATACATACACACACACTCATAGCACTCTTAACACACTCTAAATCTGCCCCGCTTGAGAGAGAGAGAGAGAGAGAGAGAGAGAGAGAGAGAGAGAGAGCTACCATTAGAGCGACCCCGGAAGTAATCTACAAACACAATCAATACTGCCCACCCCGCCCACCAACCCACCCACCCTCCACCCACCTACCCATCCTCGTCCTCCCACTCCACCACCGCCACCACCCACGCTCCCATTTCCTCCTCCTCCTCCTCCAACTAACGAACGATATAGAGATGAAAGTCCGGTATATCGAGAGTCCGTTAAATGTGAACCCAACTAACGAACTATATAGAGATGGAAGTCCTGTATATCGAGGGTCCGTTAAATGTGAACCCAACTAACGAACTATATAGAGATGGAAGTCCGGTATATCGAGGGTCCGTTAAATGTGAACCCAACTAACGAACTATATAGAGATGGAAGTCCGGTATATCGAGGGTCCGTTATTTGGAGGTTATTTTAATATTTTTCTTATCGGTGTAAACTTTTCTTAACAACTTTGAGTATTTTTGTTTTTACGAGAGAGAGAGAGAGAGAGAGAGAGAGAGAGAGAGAGAGAGAGAGAGAGAGAGAGAGAGAGAGAGTAAAAATAATCCCCCCTCCTCTCTCTCTCTCTCTACTTCTCCATCATTCTCTCACGTCTCCCTTCATTACATCTTTCCATACCTATCCAAACCCATTCCTCTCCCCTCCCTTCCATTCCCCTCCCCTCCCTTCCATTCCTCTCCCCTCCCTTCCCTTCCCCTCCCCTCCCTTCCATTCCTCTCCCCATCCCTCCCTTCCATTCCTCTCCCCTCCCTTCCCTTCCCCTCCCCTCCCTTCCATTCCCCTCCCCTCCCTTCCATTCCTCTCCCCTCCCTTCCCTTCCATTCCTCTCCCCATCCCTCCCTTCCATTCCTCTCCCCTCCCTTCCCTTCCCCTCCCCTCCCTTCCATTCCTCTCCCCATCCCTCCCTTCCATTCCTCTCCCCTCCCCTCCCTTCCATTCCTCTCCCCATCCCTCCCTTCCATTCCTCTCCCCTCCCTTCCCTTCCCCTCCCCTCCCTTCCATTCCTCTCCCCATCCCTCCCTTCCATTCCTCTCCCCTCCCCTCCCTTCCATTCCTCTCCCTTCCCTTCCCCTCCCCTCCCTTCCATTCCTCTCCCCTCCCTTCCCCTCCCCTCCCTTCCATTCCTCTCCCCTCCCTTCCCTTCCCCTCCCCTCCCTTCCATTCCTCTCCCCATCCCTCCCTTCCATTCCTCTCCCCTCCCTTCCCTTCCCCTCCCCTCCCTTCCCCTCCCCTCCCTTCCATTCCTCCGCCCTCCCCTCACCTGCTCAGCAAACAACCGCTTTACCTGTCTTATTTCCCCTCTCTCACTTGTCACCTTCCAAACGCTTCCCCTCATCTCCCCCTCTCACTGACCTAGCATCCCTCTCTCCCCCTCTTACTGTCCTAGCATCCCTCTCTTCCTCTCATCTCCCCCTCTCACTGTCCTAGCATCCCTCTCTTCCCCTCATTCCCTCTCACCTATTCTCAGTAATTCCCTTCCAAAACGTCCCTCACAACCTCCTCACCTGCCCTCTCATTTCCCCTCACCTGTCCTCTCTCCACCCTCATTTCCCCTCACTTGTCCTCTCTCTCCCCTCACCTGTCCTCTCTCTCTCTCCCCTCACCTGCCCTTCTCTCTCCCTTCACCTTCCCTCTCTCTCCCCTCACCTGTCCTCTCTCCCCTTACCTGCCTTCTCTCTCCCCTCACCTTCCCCCTCTCTCCCCTTACCTGCCTTCTCTCTCCCCTCACCTGCCCTCTCTCTCCCCTCACCTGCCCTCTCTCTCCCCTCACCTGTCCTCTCTCCCCTCACCTGCCCTCTCTCTCCCCTCACCTGCCCTCTCTCTCCCCTCACCTGCCCACTCTCTCCCTTCACCTTCCCTCTCTCTTCCCTCACCTGCCCTCTCTCTCCCCTCACCTGCCCTCTCTCTCCCCTCACCTGCCCTCTCTCTCCCCTCACCTGCCTTCTCTCTCCCCTCACCTGCCCTCTCTCTCCCCTCACCTGTCTTCCTCACACATCCCAGAATATCCTACACAGTTTGCTTTGTTCTTGTCGAGGTGTATATGTATATCACCTCTCTCTCTCTTTCCCTCTCCAACTCCCCTCTCACTCCCTCCCTCTCTTCCCTCACCACCCACTCTGCAGTCTTGATCAATGTCCTCTGACGTAAGCAGACTCTGGAAGCTGTCACCACACACCACTAGATTTTCCAGACCGCATCGTCCTCCTCTCATTGATTTTCGTCCCCTTTGTTTCCCTTGGTGGGGGGGGGGGTCTCTCTCTCTCTCTCTCTCTCTCTCTCTCTCTCTCTCTCTCTCTCTCTCTCTCTCTCTCTCTCTCTCTCTCCTTCCACCATTCCAGAGCTCAGGTGGCTGCTAAAGGAAGAGGAGTAGTAGGAAAGAAAATGAGAAAGGAATGAAAGGATGATAAATGAGGAGGAATGGGAGAGGAAAGGAGGAAAAAAAGAGTTAAAAAAGAAAGGGGGTAAACAGGGAAGGGAAGGAAAGAAGGAATGATGAGGAGGGAGAAAGGGAGGGAGGGAAGGAGAGAGAGAGAGAGAGGGAGGGAGGGAAGGAGAGGGAGAGAGGGAGAGGGAGAGAGGGAGGGAAGGAAGGAGAGAGGGAGGGAGAAGGAGAAAGGAGAAAGGGAGGGAGGGAGGGAGGGAGGGAGGGAGGGAGAGAGAGGGAGGGAAGGAGAAAGGGAGGGAGGGAGAGAGAGGGAGAGAGAAAAAGGGAGGGAAGGAGAGAGGGAGAAAGGAGAAAGGGAGGGAGAGAGAGGGAGAGAGAGAAAGGGAGGGAGGAAGAGAGAGGGAGAGAGAAAAAGGGAGGGAAGAAGAGAGAGGGAGTAGATAAGGAACAAAGGGTGAGAGTGAAGGAGGGACAGAGGTCTTATAAGTAGGCCACAGAGGGGAGGGGAGGGGAGGGGAGGGAGGGGAGGTGAGGGAGTGGAAATAGGCCAGTTGGGACATTATCCCTGCATGGCATAACCTTGACCAACTAATGCCTGGCTGATGAGGGGTGGGGAGGGGAAAGGAGGGGAAGGGGGGGGTGATAGAAGGTCACATCATCCAGCATATCCCCCTCTCCCTCCCTCCCCCCCTCCCTCCTCTACCCGAGTGTCCTTCCCTAGATACTGGGGGGGGGGGGGGGGAGGAATAGAAAAAAGAGGAATAAATGAGGACAACCAAAGAGAGATAGATAGATTAATCGATAAACAGAGACGCAATTGACAAGCACCACTAGACACACACACACACACACACGCACGCACACGCACACACACACGCACACACACACACACACACACACACACACACACACACACGCACACACACACACACACTGTCACCTGTACACCTGACACACTCACCCAGGAACAGGAGAAATAGTGATGAATTAACCTCTGGAGTATGATGATTTAACCCCTTGAGTATGACGATTTAACCTCTGGAGTATGATGATGATTTAACCCCTTGAGTATGATGATTTAACCTCTGGAGTATGATGATTTAACCCCTTGAGTATGATGATTTAACCTTTGGAGTATGATGATGATTTAACCCCTTGAGTATGATGATTTAACCTCTGGAGTATGATGATTTAACCTCTGGAGTATGATGATTTAACCCCTTGAGTATGATGATTTAACCTTTGGAGTATGATGATGATTTAACCCCTTGAGTATGATGATTTAACCCCATTAGGAGGCTGACTCAATCTCCTGAGTACAATAAAATTAGGAAAAAATAAGACTCTTTAACCCTTTGAGTACGATGATTTAAACCCCTGAGTACGATGACTTAAACCCCTGAGTACGATGACTTAAACCCCCAAGTGTGATTTAATTCCTTGAGTACAAAGAATTAAGACTTTTTTCAATACGATTACCAATCCACTCGAGTACGATATTACTGTACTCTAGGAGGAGAGAGAGAGGACAGAATGGGGTCAAAGCAACGTACTCAACGACGACAAGCGGAGAGTGGTACTGTTGTTGGACTCTTTTTCTCAACAGTTTATCAGGGGAGTACTCTCTCTCTCTCTCTCTCTCTCTCTCTCTCTCTCTCTCTCTCTCTCTCTCTCTCTCTCTCTCCATGAAGAAACACCGTCTCTTACCTCCCTCCCCACATCTTCCCTCACTTAACAAATTCCCCCACACACCACCCCCACCCACCCCCCCCCCTGAACCTTCCACGCCCTTCTCCTCCCTCCACCGCCGCCGCCGCATAACCCCCCCCTCCCTCCCCCCCACCCACGTCACACACCCCCCCCCCCTCACCTCACCCCAAAAATAAAGATTCATACATTTTTTACTGTCCCCTGTTGCCCTGACGTCATAGATGCCACCGATGTGTGCGTGAGAAAAAAGATTTACAGGAGACCCCCCCCCCCCCCCCCCCAAAAAAAAAAAAACACACACACAGAAAACCACACAAAAAAAACAAGCACAAAAAACAAACACAAAAAAAAAAAACGAAAATTATCAAAATGTTGCAGAAATAAATTAAAAAAAATATATACTGGCAACACTGATGTAAATAACAACAAAAACAAAAACAAAAATTAATAAAAAAAAAAAAAGTAAAGTCATAAAAAATAAAGAGACAAAAAAAATAAATATAATCAAATAATAAAAAATAGGACCAAAAAATTTAAAATAATATAAAAAAAATTAATAGACAAAAAGATTTAAAAAAATACAATAATATATAAAATAAATTCTTAAGAGGTTTGGTTTGGTTAGGTTAGGTTAGGTTGGTTAGGTTAGGTTAGGTTTGGTTTGGTAAGGTGTCCATTACGTCACGACCTCCTGTTAACCCCTTAGCTTAGAGTAACGACGACCCTTTAATATTCTTCCTACCACTAAGGACGACCCAAGACAGCCCAAGTACGACTAAGACAGCCCAAGTACGACTAAGATGGCCCAAGTACGACCCATGAACAAGGCAACAAGACGACCCAACACGACCCAAGTAGGACCCATGAACAAGGTAACAACGATGATGACGAATACTTGAACGACCTTCCCTTCCTCCATAGACTTGATGACCAGTTGGGGATAAAGTACGACTATATAGTTATCACAAGACGAAGACGATGACGAGGCAGTAGAACAAACTGACGAAGGACAACCAGGAGGAGATGAACGACATGAGAGAGAGAGAGAGAGAGAGAGAGAGAGAGAGAGAGAGAGAGAGAGAGAGAGACCAATCACGAAAAACACAAAACAAAAGTCCCTTCGCAGCCTCCCACACAATCCCTCTCCTCCCCCTCAAACCCCCCCCCCCCTCTCCTTTAATCTCCTCAAATCACCAATCGCCTCGAATCACCTAAACCCTTTTTCATATCGCCGCCAATCCATCACACACCACCAACAGCAGGAGGATGCTGCAGAAGGCGTAGGTGGAGGGGTGGGGGGGGAAGACTTCTGGTTCTTTACAAACTGGGTTACCAAAGGAGGAGGAGGAGGAGGAGGAGGAGGAGGAGGAGGAGGAGGAGGAGGAGGAGGAGGAGGTGTGTGTGTGTGTGTGACCGTCATTGAGAAAACAAGCAATTAAGGTGGGTGGAATGCTGTCTTTTCAGGAGATTAAAGTATCCCTCTCTCTCTCTCTCTCTCTCTCTCTCTCTCTCTCTCTCTCTCCAATACACAAGCACAAACACACACACAAAAACATACATACATACATACATACACAGACACACACACACACACACACAGAAATTTATCAATGAATGTGTGTGGTGTTGTGCCATTGAGGAAATCCGAATGGACAGACGGACCCAAGAAGAGGAGAAAGAAGGAGAGGGGAAGAGGGTGAGGGGGGTGGGAGAGGGGTAGGGGGTAAGGGAGGGGAGAAAGGGGTAGGTGAGGGAGGGGTCGGGGGTAGGTGAGGGAGGGGTCGGGGGTAGGTGAGGGAGGATAGGTGAGGAAGGATGGTAGTAGGTGAGGGGGGGGGGGGGTGAGGGTCGCCGAGGAGGCTACAGGAGGGACCGGATAGTTCCTTTATCTAATAAGCTCGTTCAGCTCGCCATTCATTGTCGGCTGACGTCATCTTGGGGATTCGCTCACGTCCCGGCAGGCGGAAGAGAGAGAGAGAGAGAGAGAGAGAGAGAGAGAGAGAGAGAGAGAGAGAGAGAGAGAGAGAGAGAGGTGAAGGATTTTAAAAACCCCTGTCTTAAGAATCTCACTCCCCACACACACACCATGACTCCCAGACTATGCTTAACAGATGTGATAAAATATATGGAAAGAGGGAGGGAGAAGAGGGAGAAGAGGGAGAAGAGGGAGAGAAGGCAGGAAGAAGAGGGAGAAGAGGAAGAGAAGGAAGGAAGAAGAGGGAGAGAAGGAAGGAAGAAGAGGGAGAAGAGGGAGAGAAGGAAGGAAGAAGAGGGAGAAGAGGGAGAGAAGGAAGGAAGAAGAGGGAGAAGAGGGAGAGAAGGAAGGAAGAAGAGGGAGAAGAGGGAGAGAAGGAAGGAAGAAGAGGGAGAAGAGGAAGAAGAGGGAGATGAGGTAGAAGAGGAAGAGAAGGAGGAAGAAGAGGGAGAAGAGGAAGAAGAGGGAGAAGAGGGAGAGAAGGCAGGAAGAAGAGGGAGAAGAGGAAGAAGAGGGAGAAGAGGGAGAGAAGGAAGGAAGAAGAGGAAGAAGAGGGAGAAGAGGGAGAAGAGGGAGAAGAGGGAGAAAAGGAGGAAGAAGAGGG
This sequence comes from Homarus gammarus, assembly GCA_958450375.1. Lineage (NCBI taxonomy): Eukaryota > Metazoa > Arthropoda > Malacostraca > Decapoda > Nephropidae > Homarus > Homarus gammarus. Next base: position 3,024,500 of record CAUDMG010004068.1, on the reverse strand, counting down.
AGAGAAGGAAGGAAGAAGAGGGAGAAGAGGGAGAGAAGAAGGAAGAAGAGGGAGAAGAGGGAGAGAAGGAAGGAAGAAGAGGGAGAAGAGGGAGAGAAGGAAGGAAGAAGAGGGAGAAGAGGAAGAAGAGGGAGAAGAGGGAGAAGAGAAGGAAGGAAGGAAGAAGAGGAGAAGAGGGAGAGAAGGAAGGAAGAAGAGGGAGAAGAGGGAGAGAAGGAAGGAAGAAGAGGGAGAAGAGGGAGAGAAGGAAGGAAGAAGAGGGAGAAGAGGAAGAAGAGGGAGAAGAGGGAGAAGAGGAAGAGAAGGAAGGAAGAAGAGGGAGAAGAGGGAGAGAAGGAAGGAAGAAGAGGGAGAAGAGGGAGAGAAGGAAGGAAGAAGAGGGAGAAGAGGAAGAAGAGGGAGAAGAGGGAGAAGAGGAAGAGAAGGAAGGAAGAAGAGGGAGAAGAGGAAGAAGAGGGAGAAGAGGGAGAGAAGGCAGGAAGAAGAGGGAGAAGAGGAAGAAGAGGGAGAAGAGGAAGAGAAGGAAGGAAGAAGAGGGAGAAGAGGGAGAGAAGGAAGGAAGAAGAGGGAGAAGAGGGAGAGAAGGAAGGAAGAAGAGGGAGAAGAGGGAGAGAAGGAAGGAAGAAGAGGGAGAAGAGGGAGAGAAGGAAGGAAGAAGAGGGAGAAGAGGGAGAGAAGGAAGGAAGAAGAGGGAGAAGAGGGAGAGAAGGAAGGAAGAAGAGGGAGAAGAGGGAGAGAAGGAAGGAAGAAGAGGGAGAAGAGGGAGAGAAGGAAGGAAGAAGAGGGAGAAGAGGAAGAAGAGGAAGAAGAGGGAGAAGAGGAAGAGAAGGAAGGAAGAAGAGGGAGAAGAGGGAGAGAAGGAAGGAAGAAGAGGGAGAAGAGGGAGAGAAGGAAGGAAGAAGAGGGAGAAGAGGGAGAAGAGGAAGAGAAGGAAGGAAGAAGAGGGAGAAGAGGAAGAAGAGGGAGAAGAGGGAGAGAAGGAAGGAAGAAGAGGGAGAAGAGGGAGAAGAGGGAGAGAAGGCAGGAAGAAGAGGAGAAGAAGAGGGAGAGAAGGAAGGAAGAAGAGGGAGAAGAGGGAGAGAAGGAAGGAAGAAGAGGGAGAAGAGGGAGAGAAGGAAGGAAGAAGAGGGAGAAGAGGGAGAGAAGGAAGGAAGAAGAGGGAGAAGAGGGAGAGAAGGAAGGAAGAAGAGGGAGAAGAGGGAGAGAAGGAAGGAAGAAGAGGGAGAAGAGGGAGAAGAGGGAGAGAAGGAAGGAAGAAGAGGGAGAAGAGGGAGAGAAGGAAGGAAGAAGAGGGAGAAGAGGAAGAAGAGGGAGAAGAGGGAGAAGAGGAAGAGAAGGAAGGAAGAAGAGGGAGAAGAGGAAGAAGAGGGAGAAGAGGGAGAAGAGGAAGAGAAGGAAGGAAGAAGAGGGAGAAGAGGGAGAGAAGGAAGGAAGAAGAGGGAGAAGAGGGAGAGAAGGAAGGAAGAAGAGGGAGAAGAGGGAGAGAAGGAAGGAAGAAGAGGGAGAAGAGGGAGAGAAGGAAGGAAGAAGAGGGAGAAGAGGGAGAGAAGGAAGGAAGAAGAGGGAGAAGAGGAAGAAGAGGGAAGAAGAGGGAGAAGAGGAAGAGAAGGAAGGAAGAAGAGGGAGAAGAGGGAGAGAAGGAAGGAAGAAGAGGGAGAAGAGGGAGAGAAGGAAGGAAGAAGAGGGAGAAGAGGGAGAGAAGGAAGGAAGAAGAGGGAGAAGAGGGAGAGAAGGAAGGAAGAAGAGGGAGAAGAGGAAGAGAAGGAAGGAAGAAGAGGGAGAAGAGGGAGAGAAGGAAGGAAGAAGAGGGAGAAGAGGGAGAGAAGGAAGGAAGAAGAGGGAGAAGAGGGAGAGAAGGAAGGAAGAAGAGGGAGAAGAGGGAGAGAAGGAAGGAAGAAGAGGGAGAAGAGGAAGAAGAGGGAGAAGAGGGAGAAGAGGAAGAGAAGGAAGGAAGAAGAGGGAGAAGAGGAAGAAGAGGGAGAAGAGGGAGAAGAGGAAGAGAAGGAAGGAAGAAGAGGGAGAAGAGGGAGAGAAGGAAGGAAGAAGAGGGAGAAGAGGGAGAGAAGGAAGGAAGAAGAGGGAGAAGAGGGAGAGAAGGAAGGAAGAAGAGGGAGAAGAGGAAGAAGAGGGAGAAGAGGGAGAAGAGGAAGAGAAGGAAGGAAGAAGAGGGAGAAGAGGAAGAAGAGGGAGAAGAGGAAGAGAAGGAAGGAAGAAGAGGGAGAAGAGGGAGAGAAGGAAGGAAGAAGAGGGAGAAGAGGGAGAGAAGGAAGGAAGAAGAGGGAGAAGAGGGAGAGAGAAGGAAGGAAGAAGAGGGAGAAGAGGGAGAGAAGGAAGGAAGAAGAGGGAGAAGAGGGAGAGAAGGAAGGAAGAAGAGGGAGAAGAGGAAGAAGAGGGAGAAGAGGAAGAGAAGGAAGGAAGAAGAGGGAGAAGAGGGAGAGAAGGAAGGTAGAAGAGGGAGAAGAGGGAGAGAAGGAAGGAAGAAGAGGGAGAAGAGGGAGAAGAGGGAGAGAGGAAGGAAGAAGAGAGAAGAGGGAGAAGAGGAAGAGAAGGAAGGAAGAAGAGGGAGAAGAGGGAGAGAAGGAAGGAAGAAGAGGGAGAAGAGGGAGAGAAGGAAGGAAGAAGAGGGAGAAGAGGGAGAGAAGGAAGGAAGAAGAGGGAGAAGAGGAAGAGAAGGAAGGAAGAAGAGGGAGAAGAGGGAGAGAAGGAAGGAAGAAGAGGGAGAAGAGGGAGAGAAGGAAGGAAGAAGAGGGAGAAGAGGGAGAGAAGGAAGGGAGGAGAGGGAGAGAAGGAAGGAAGAAGAGGGAGAAGAGGGAGAGAAGGAAGGAAGAAGAGGGAGAAGAGGGAGAGAAGGAAGGAAGAAGAGGGAGAAGAGGGAGAGAAGGAAGTTTGGAGAAGTAGAGAGGGAGAAGAGAGGTGCGTATAAATGAGTGGGAGTGAGAGGGAAATACAAAGTGTAAGGGAGAAAAGATAACAAAATGTCTCTACTATTAGACCTCAATGCTATTAGAAGTGTGGCCTATTAGAACTAGGGTCTATTAGAACTAGGGTCTATTAGAACTAGGGTCTATTAGAACTAGGGTCTATTAGAACTAGGGTCTATTAGAACTAGGGTCTATTAGAAGTGTGGTCTATTATTACTGGAAACATCACCACTATCACCACCAGCAGCACCATCACCACCATCAATATTGTCACCATCATCATCCTCTGGCAACCTAACCTCTCCCCCCCCCCCTCTGGCCGCCTCAGTTCACAGGGGTTAAATGGTACTTGTATTAGCGGCTCTCTGACGTCACTACATAAAGGTGCCATTCTCAGGTCGTGTCACGGTGACTCCCTGACCCCTTGGAAGGTCACAGAGGGAAGAGGGGGGGTGAGAGAGGGGGGTTGGGAGGGAGGGAGGAGGGGGTCGACTTCCGGTGATTGTGTCACGCGGGGAATTACCTCTGCAAGTCGTTAAAGGGTCAAAGGTTGTTTGTGTGTTTGGGGTGTAGTAGTGACCTTGATTTGCGGAAGGGGTGTGGTGAGGTGGGGGGAAGGGAGGGAGGGACAGAAAATAAAAAGGGGGAGCAGGGAGAACAATGACAGAAAGGAGAAGTAGTATAAAGGTAGAAGGGTCTCTCTCTCTCTCTCTCTCTCTCTCTCTCTCTCTCTCTCTCTTGTGTTCCAGTATGGTGTATGGTACAGTGGTGTATAGTGGCACAATACCCTGCTGTAACAGTCACACAATACACCTCCTTGAGACAATACCTGGCCTGGGGGGGGGGGGGAGGGAGGGTATATTGCGATAGTGTCGGTAAATGGATAACTGGGCCCCGGGACTAAGAGACCCCAGTAACAACAACAACAACAACAATAATAACAACACTAATAATAATAATAATAATAATAATAATAATAATAATCTCTTTTTTCTCCTCCTCCTTCTCATTGTCTTTCTCCCTCCCTCCACTTCACCATTTCCCCTCTACCTCTCTTCCCTCCTTCACCCCCCTCAGGAGCCAACCGGTTGCTCAACAACACCCGTCCCACGCACTTTCCTGACGCACGCGCCTTCACAGGGGGCGTGGTGAGGGGAGAGCAGGAGGGGAGAGGGGTGAGGGGGAGAGAGGTGAGGGGGAGAGAGGTGAGGGGAGAGAGGTGAGGGGGAGAGAGGTGAGGGGGGAGAGAGGTGAGGGGGGAGAGAGGTGAGGGGAGAGAGGTGAGGGGAGAGAGGTGAGGGGGAGAGAGGTGAGGGGGGAGAGAGGTGAGGGGGAGAGAGGTGAGGGGGAGAGAGTCTCTTTTATGACCTTTAACCTCTTCAGATCTGCACTTGACCTTGGCTTTCCCCTCACCACCACCATCATCATTGTTGTTATCATACATACATTCATACATACATACATACATAAAAACAAACACACACACACAGATATTTATAATACACCAAGAATTTTCAACCCCATTTTTTTTTGAGCCGGTAATCCACGCCCACACACTCCCACGCCCGTACCCGAAACACGAGGGGCAATTTTAGTGGTAATAGTGTGGAGGAGAGAGTCCGGATAATCCCGTGGTGCTTAAGTCACTTTTATCCGTAACTGGTGAATGGGGGGGGGGGGGGGGATGGGGTGATTACCTTATAGAAGACAATCTCTGAGTCGTCCAATTGGCTGATACTATTTCTGTCTGTGTATATATGTGGGGGGGGGGGGGGTGGTAGGTAGGTGAGGTGAGGTTAGGTTAGGGTTAGGGTTAGGGTTAGGTTAGGTTAGGTTAGGTTAGGTTGGGTTTGGGTTAGGTTGGGTTAGGTTGGGTTAGGTTAGGTTAGGTTAGGGTTAGGTTGGGTTAGGTTGGGTTAGGTTAGGGTTAGGTTAGGTTAGGTTAGGGTTAGGTTAGGTTAGGTTGGGTTTGGGTTAGGTTGGGTTAGGTTGGGTTAGGTTAGGTTAGGGTTAGGTTAGGGTTAGGTTGGGTTAGGTTGGGTTAGGTTAGGGTTACGTTAGGTTAGGTCAGGAGAAGCAAACTCATATTCGCGTACGTCAAAAAAAAAAAGACTCAAAATAGACATACGAAATCTATACAGTAATACACTTGTTCACCTGCGTCTATATACCCTCTGGTGTAGAGATACGAACCCTGGTCCTTGGCGTTACTTTACAACAGCCCAGCCATCTTTAACCTCCCTCGCCTTTGTTCTGCACCTCCAAGTTTCCAGCCAGCCAATCAACAGGTGTGTTTTTCCCCTCGGGGCGTGACGTCAGCGCCTAGCCAACAGGTGTGGGCTAAGGGGTGACGTCAGTGGTGTGTGTGTGTGTGTGTGTGTGTGTGTGTGTGTGTGTGTGTGTCGGCCGGCTCAAGGGGGTTTTATTCTGGTACAAATCCAGCTGTAATGCCGACCCATTCCCGAAATGTTTAGGATAGGTCAGGATAGGTAAGGTTAGGTAAGGGTAGGTTAGGTTAGGTGAAATGGTAGCGGGGAGGGTGATGGGCATGTATGTACGTAATGTATGTATGTATGTAATGTATGTATGTATGTAATGTATGTATGTATGTATGTATTTATGTACGTATGTATGTGTTTATGTATGTATGTATTTATGTATGTACGTATGTATTTATGTTTGTATGTTTGTATGTATGTATTTATTTATTTATGTATGTATGTATTATTATGTATGAGGCGTTGATTCTCTCTCTGTCACACACACACACAATGATAGTGACGTCTTAACTATTGCGTTTACATGCTATTACAGTCACCCCTCTCTCTCACCCCTTCCAGCTGACCCCTCACCTACCCCCCCTCCCTCTCCCCCCCTCACCTCTGACGTCAACACCACCCACCTTATCGGCACGAGCCATCACCTCACCCCTCTCCACCTCCACTCCTCCCCACCCCTCACCCCACCCCAGACTGTTCTCTCCTCTTTACTTCCCTCCCTCTCACCCCTTGCATCCCCCCTTCCCCACCCCCTACCTACCCACACACCTGAGCCGTCCAATATTTTACATGAGCGTTTCTGTAACTATGTACACTCTGTATATCTGTCTGTCTGTCTGTCCTTCCCCCCTCTCTAATCTGTCCTCTCGTCTCCCAGAACGCCCCCTCAACTTTCTTCCTTCCTCTCCCCTCCTTTCTTTTCCTCCTCCCCTCCCCTCTTTCTTCCCCCCTCCCCTCTTACCTCACCCCCCTCCCGTCCTTCCAGTATCAGCCCCCTTCCCTTACAAGAAACACAAACCGGATATAGCGAGGGGTCACTTCCGGGTTATGATGTTGACAGTCATGTAAGAGAAGAGGAGGAGGGAAGAGGGGAGAGGAGGAGGGAAGAGGGGAGAGGAGGAGGGAAGAGGGGATGAGAGAGAGAAGAAGAGGAGGAGAGGAAGAGGGAAATGAACACAACACAAAAGAAACAATAACTAGCCAATTAGGTTAGGTTAGGTTAGGTTAGGTCAGGTTAGGGTAATTGGTATAGCCAGATTAACTTAATTACGTGAAGTTAGATTAGATGAGGATAGTTTAGGTCACATTAGACGAGTATAGGTCAGGTCACACCAAGCTAGGTCAGGTCACGACAAGCTAGGTCACGTTACGCCAGGTTAGGTTAAAAATTTAGGTCAACACACAACAGCTTGAGGTCAACTTTGGCCCTTTGTTTGTGACCAATTTAACACGTCATCAAGGTTCATTTATCTCCAGTATACACAAACCTGTTTATTTGGATCACGACTTTAAATAAATAAATAAATAAATAAAAATAGATTCTCATTAGTTTGTGATCACCTGGAGGTTAGGTTAAGTTGGGTTAAGGTTGGGTTAAGGTTAGGTTAGGTTAGGTTAGGGTGCTCAATCTTCAGGTCATCTCTCTTTTGTCTCGGGTAAAAATGGCGTCGCCCTCAACACTAACACACCTGGACGCGGGTCATGCAGGTAGACAATTAACCTGGTGACACACATACAGTACATGACCTGACTTCCTGCCAGGACAAACCCCCTCCCTCACCCCTCTCCCCACCCCCTACCTCCTCCTTCAAGGTCTTGGCCTTCACCTGACACCAAAACCTAACCGATACTTCGTCAGGAGGGGGTGGAGGAGGGGGTTTAGGAGGGGTGGAGGGGAAGCATAATTCACTTATAAATGTCATTAATTTTAGAAGAGACTTGAGTGTGTGCGTGTGTGTGTGTGTGTGTGTGTGTGTGTGTGTGTGTGCTCGTCAACACTCCCTGTGACCCTCACCTCCCGGGGCCAACTGCTTTAGGACAGGAGTTAATATGTCCCTGGCGAGAGAGAGGTGAGGCTTCTATAGAGAGAGAGGTGAGGCTTCTAGAGAGAGAGAGAGAGAGAGAGAGAGAGAGAGAGAGAGAGAGAGAGAGAGAGAGAGAGTGTTGACTTAGACTAAGGTGAGTTGAATCCCTCATAACAGGATGGATGGCTTGGGTGTAAATGGGACTGCCCATTATGGTCCAATAGGCCCGCTGCAGTTTCCTCCATTCTTATGTTCTTATGACAGATATACCTCGAGGGGGTGGGGGGGTGAGGGGGGGTAGTGAGGGAAGAAGTTCTGGTAGAGGGGGGAGGGGGGGCGCTGTGTGAGGAGGTTACACAATACTGAAAGTAGGCCACCTCGACGACCCCCTCCGTACTATTGGCCAGCTTTGCTTATTATTTACTTATATCGTGTTGTTATACTTAAGCGTCCTTGTATTACTAGGAGTGTATGTATACAAGTCTCTATGTATGTATACCCTCATTAAACACTTGTACACATACACTTCTATTAATACAGGTAAAGTTAAGTTTAAGTATTTATTTATAAAGAAGGACATGAGTGTGTGTGTGTGTGTGTGTGTGTGTATACAGTGCCGGATTAACCATGAGGCACTTGAGGCACTGGCCTCAGGCCCCCCGACTCTAAGGGGCCCCCAAATCCAAACATTCTCGAAGTTGAAGCGTATAAAACATGAACTTCGCTCAACGATGTCCTAGCAGTCTCAATTGTCTGTCTCTTATGAACATTAAATGTGTTATTTGCAGAAGCTTAATATTGATGAAATCATTGATAAATTTAGGTATATTTTGTTCTTGTTATTTATATATACCTTGAGGGTAGGGGCCCCAAGCTGATCTATGCCTCAGGCCCCTATTAAGCTTAATCCGGCCCTGTGTGTGTATAATTGCAGTGTGTCAATGTGCGTGTGTGTGTATGTATGTTAAATACCACCACACCCCCAACAACGACACTCTCCCCTCCCCACACACCTTTTTCCCCCCCTCACCCTCCCCCTCCCCCATCCACCTCGATCAATACCGCCCACACACTATTTCGCTGCTACCCCCTACCCCCTCCTCCCCCCACCACCACCACCACCGCAGCACGTCTTCCAAAATAACAGAAATAACAATAACAAGGAAGGAAGGAAGAAGGGAGGGAGGGAGGGAGGGAGGGAGGGAGGGAAGGAAGGAAGGAAGGAAGGAAGGGAGGAATAATAACCAAGACGTTTTCCTCCCCTACTCTCGCCCACTCCGCCACCCAACCCACTCCATCGCCCACTCAGTCCCCCCATACTGACCCACTCCGTCCTAGGCCCACTCTGCCCTCCACCACCCACTCACTCTGTCCTACGCCCACTCCTTTCACCACCTACCCACCCACTCCGTTCACCTACCCACCCACTCAGCCCACCTCACGCCCACGCCCGCCCACGATGGACCTTATAAGCGTCATGTTCAGTGGCCGTGACCTTGGAAAATCGTCTCCGCTGGGGGTCCCCAATCCCCTCAGTGACGTCATGGCGTGACGTCAGAGCCCTAATGACGTCACAGCGAGAGCCACACCCCTCCTCCTCCTCCACCACCCACCCCTCCTCCCTCCTCCACCCACCTTCCTCCCTCCCACCCACCACATATTCACCTAAAATACATAATACAGTACAATACAACTTCTACTGTACTTTAAAACTTATTGTTTTGTAAGATGTATCGTAAAATACACGTTAAGATACACCAGATATTGTCGTAAACTGTCCCAACGAGAATCAATCGCAAAATACTGAAGAAAAACTGTACTAAAATTAACCTATGGAACAAATACAACAAATGAACTACAATACAATGGAACAAATACAACAAATGAACTACAATACAATGGGACAAATACAACAAATGAACTACAATACAATGGAACAAATACAACAAATGAACTACAATACAATGGAACAAATACAACAAATGAACTACAATACAATGGAACAAATACAACAAATGAACTACAATACAATGGAACAAATACAGCACATAAACTGCCCTTAGGATAGCCAATGCTGATATCATTTAATTTTAAACTGCCGTGGGAACTGTTCACTATTGTCAATATTACTCCAAGAGAGAGAGAGAGAGAGAGAGAGAGAGAGAGAGAGAGAGAGAGAGAGAGAGAGAGAGAGAGAGAGAGAGAGAACATATGCGTCACGACACACCTGCCCTGTACCACCCTCCCCTTTAAACTCACGCCGCCCGCGATATACTAACATGACGGCGTAGAAAGGTGCAGCAGACAACACCCCTCGCACCACTAACTTGACCTACCACCACCACTAACTTGACCTACCACCACCACTACTACCACTACTACCAGCATCCCCACCTAGCACCACTAACCCCCACCTTGCACCACTAACTTGACCTACCACCACCACTACTACCAGCACTACTACCAGCATCACCACCTTGCACTACCACCACCATTTCATCTTCCACCACTACCACCACCACAACTACCACCATCACACTCACATCACCACCAGCACTACCACCACCACCACCACAACTACCACCATCACACTCACATCATCACCAACACTACCACCACCACCACTACCACCATCACCAGCAGCTTAATGTTTGAGAATCAGAGTCGTTATCGGGTCACGGCTGTATTAATGGTTGTCGGTGGCGGGATGGTGTTTTGGTTATGACGTCATCTGTTTATGTTTACATCGTGTGAGGTGCCAACGTGAACTCTTTGCTAAGGAACAATTATTCTTATTTTCGTGTTGTTTACCGTAATAGTAATAATAATAATAATAATAATAATAATTCACTTGTAAGCAGACATTTATGTTAAGTTAAATTTGGTTAGGTTAGGTTAGGTTGGGTTACGCTAGCTTAGGTTAGGTCAAGTTCTAGTGTTCGTGGTCATCTCCTCAACATAGTGATGGGCGGTGTTGTGTGGGCGGGAGGGTGGTGTGGGCGGGAGGGTGGGTGGTGTGGGCGGGAGGGTGGGTGATGTGGGCGGCCAGAGCCAAGATTAAGGTTAACACGGCCACAAATACCTCAGGTGAGAAACAGGTCAAAAACTCCGCCCTGGGAAACTGCTGTTGATGTAACACAAAAGATGACGTGTGACTTTTGTATATAACGTGATGTGACACCCCGAGTAGTGAAGATTGTGAAATGTACCCGACACACACACACAAAGTTGATATACTGTACGAATATTTTGGATCACTTTAAACGATTAGGCCTAATGTATTTAACCTAAAGATTAGCCATCCTAACCTCTCTCTCTCTCTCTCAGTAAAACCACGACACACACACACACACACACACACACACACACACACACACACGCGCGCGCGCGCGCGCGTTACGTAACTTAAATGACAAACGCGCGACTTGTTATAGTACGTAATGGTGTGCTGACGTAACTGTTACTCTATGCCAATCAAAATGTTCTACTGTAACACATCATTGTAACATGTATTGCGTTACACTGATCTAGACATCGTTGTGTGTGTTCTAGTTACGGTATTGCATGGTTGTCACGTCACACTAAGCTGAAGCTACCTGACTGGGTGAAGCTACCTGACTGGGTGAAGCTACCTGACTGGGTGAAGCTACCTGACTGGGTGAAGCTACCTGACTGGGTGAAGCTACCTGACTGGCTGAAGCTACCTGACTGGCTAAACTATATGACTGGCTCTCAAAAGGTTCCTGTTATATTTTTTTCGGTTCACTTGATTATTTCACCTGATAATTAAATACGCTAACCTAACCTAACCTAACACTAACCTAACACTTAACTAACCTAATGCTAACCCACCCTAATTTAACCTAACACTTAGCTAACCTAACTTAACCTAACCTAACACTAACCTAACACTTAACTAACCTAATGCTAACCCATCCTAATTTAACCTAACACTTAGCTAACCTAACTTAACCTAACCTAACACTAACCTAACACTTAACTAACCTAATGCTAACCCATCCTAATTTAACCTAACACTTAGCTAACCTAACTTAACCTAACCTAACACTAACCTAACTTAACGCGTAAACCTGAGTAGTGGAGTATGTTAGGTTAGGAAAAATTAAATTAGATTGGATTAGAATAGATTAAATTTGGTTAGGTTAGGTTAACATACGAGACAAATGCAATATTCTAAACATATCTCGCGTTAATTATTTTCCTCTTCCTGACTGCATGGAGATAAATACCCTCCCCCCCACCCCTCCCCCTTCCTATCCCTTCCCCCTCCCCCTTCCTATCCCTTCCCCCTACCCCTTCCTATCCCTTCCCCCTCCTCTTCCCTTCCCTACTCCCCTTCCCCCTCCCAACAAGAGTCCAAGACGCCATAACTCAGACCAATAACGACATACAACACTCAACTGACCCCAGATCTGAACGTGACGCAGCCAAGTACCAACAAGATCCGTCCGTGTTTGTTAGACGTACAGTGCTGACAACCTACAGACAAACGGACAGAGAGACGGACGGACGGAGGGTCATCACGGTGCTACATTTTGGTAACACTGATATTGTTAAGTCTTGATGAGAGAGAGAGAGAGAGAGAGAGAGAGAGAGAGAGAGAGAGAGAGAGAGAGAGAGAGAGAGAGAGAGAGACCCTACAATAAAAAATAACATTCATAAATACACTAAAACACATACATAAACTATAAAGACGCACATCAATACTTACAAAAAAAAAACGTACATGAATAAATAACTAAAAAAAAAAAAAAACACCCCACATAATTAATTCCTAAAATAACAAATAAATAAAAACAAATAAATCGACCTGGTGACCTTCCGCGGCTGCTCATGACGTCACAAAAGGCTGACGTCATAAATGGCTGATCGTGTGGTCAAGTTGCAGATATTTAAAATTCTTGTCCGCGTTAATTATCTACACCTGAAATGACGTCACTGCCTCCCCCTTGACCCCCCCCCCCGCCCCTCACCCCACCCATGACACCCCACGACCCTCCCTCGGCCAACCAGCAGCCAATCAGATAACACGAGAGAGTGCCGCAACCTCGACCAATCACGGGGCGAGAATTACTAGCCTATCGAACCTTAGTTGTGACGTCACAGCGGCGGTGTTCGTGACTGCGTGTTATTATTATTTTCCTGAAGGTTAAGTGGGGGTGGGGTGGGGGGTGTGGGGGTAGTGGTGAGGGTGTGGGGTGGTGGTAGGAGTGTGGGAGTAGTGGTAAAATTGTGGGGGTGGTGGTGGTAGGGGTGTGGGGATAGTGGTAGGGGTGTGGGGTAGTGGTAGGGGTGTGGGGTAGTGGTAGGGGTGTGGGGTTGTGGGAGTAGTGGTAAAATTGTGGGGGTGGTGGTGGTAGGGGTGTGGGGGTAGGGGTGTGGGGGTAGTGGTAGGTGTGTGGGGTAGTGGGAGTAGTGGTAAAATTGTGGGGGTAGTGGTAAAATTGTGGGGGTGGTGGTGGTAGGGGTGTGGGGGTAGTGGTAGGGGTGTGGGGTAGTGGGAGTAGTGGTAAAATTGTGGGGGTGGTGGTGGTAGGGGTGTGGGGGTAGTGATAGGGGTGTAGGGTAGTGGTAGGGGTGTAGGGTAGTGGTAGGGGTGTAGGGTAGTGGTAGGGGTGTAGGGTAGTGGTAGGGGTGTGGGGTAGTGGTAGGGGTGTGGGGTAGTGGTAAAATTGTGGGGGTGGTGGTGGTGGTAGGGGTGTGGGGTAGTGGTGAAGGGTGTGGGGTAGTGGTGGAGGGTGTGGGGGTAGTGGTGTGGGGTAGTGGTAGGGGTGTGGGAGTAGTGGTAAAATTGTGGGGGTGGTGGTGGTAGGGGTGTGGGGGTAGTGGTAGGGGTGTGGGGTAGTGGTAGGGGTGTGGGGTAGTGGTAGGGGTGTTGGGGTAGTGGTATGGGTGTGCGTTAGTGGTGTGGGGGTGGTAGTAGTGGTGGCTGATGGGGAGGTAGTTGTGGTGAGGGTGGTGTTGGTAGTGGTGATGGTGGTAGTCGTGGTAGTGTTAGTAATTACTGGTTGGATCACAAGACATGTTTGTTACGACAGCGTTGAAGAGGGCGTAGTCTCTCTCTCTCTCTCTCTCTCTCTCTCTCTCTCTCTCTCTCTCTCTCTCTCACCCCCTGAAAATAATGACTACCAACACCACTGCTGTTTTGTTGTTGATAGCTTGGCATTGTAGGTTCATACATACATACGTACATACATACATACATATACATACATACACAAACACAAAAACAAACAGACAGGTACACAGAGGCAGACAAGATACCCCCCCCCATCCCCCCTCCTCCCCGTCCCCTCCCTCTGCCCCACCCCCCCTCCTCCCCGTCCCCTCCCTGTGCCCAGGCTGTTAGCTAGCTGGCTCACTTCCGGGTCCGTACAGGTGGTAGTGTTGCTGGTGGCAGGTGGTGATGGTGTTAGTGGTGGTGATAGGTGGTGGTCAGATGTTGTTAGTGATGGTAGATGGTGGTGGTAGTGGTAGGTAATGGTGGTGATAGTGGTAGGTAATGGTGGTGGTAGTGGTAGGTATTGGTGGTGATAGTGGTAGGTAATGGTGGTGATAGTGGTAGGTGGTAGTGGTAGGTAATGGTGGTGATAGATGGCCATGGTATTAGGTGACATGGTGATGGTGACAGAGGAATGGTGTTGGTGATAGAGGTATGGTGATGGTGACAGAGGTATGGTGTTGGTGATAGAGGTATGGTGTTGGTGACAGAGGTATGGTGTTGGTGATAGAGGTATGGTGTTGGTGACAGAGGTATGGTGTTGGTGATAGAGGTATGGTGATGGTGATAGAGGTATGGTAGTAACAATAACACTCCCATCATATCGACCATAAATTATCTATCTATTTATTTATTTATTTATTACAAAACACCAACTTACCCAAACCAAACTTTTCCCTTCAAATAAAAAAAATGGGCTCGTAACTCACCATGAATCGACCACATGTAAACAAACACGTCTTCTGGGATGTCAACAAACACTGGTTATACCTACACCCCCCCTCATCTCCCCTTCCCCCACCTATACCCCTCCCCACCTATACCCCTCCCCTCCTTCGCCTCCAATAACATTCTTTCCTTAGTTCACTCTACCCCCTCCTTAGCCTCTGTCCACCCCCTCCCTAGCCCACTCTAACCCCCCCCTCTCCCCCTCCCTAGTTCACTCTTCTCCACCCCCCTCCCCCTTCCTACCTTCAGAATATCGATAACTAGACAACACCAGGAAGTAAATTTACTCTCTCTCTCTCTCTCTCTCTCTCTCTCTCTCTCTCTCTCTTACGTATTTCTTCATTCCTACTTCTCACATTTCTCCCCCTCCCCTTCCTTCCCCTCTCTTCTCTATCTTAAGTCTCCTCTAACCCACCCCCCCCTCCCACGTCCCTAATCCCTTCTTTGGCTCCCCTCACCCCCTTTCTCCCCTCCATCACCCTAACTCCCACCCCCCTCTCCACCTCCCCTCCCCAGTCATAAAGAGTGGGGGAGGGGGGGGGGAGTACAGTATCGTGGTCGTCGTGTGATTTAAATCCTTACTGAAAAATTCATCACCAAGCGCCTCTGCAAAGGAGGGGGGGGGACAGGAAGAGGGGAATGGGAGAGGAGGTTAGAGAGGGGGAAGGAGGGGAGAGGAGGGGAGAGGAGGGGGAAGATGTGTATAATGTTGGTCGGTGAGGGGAAGATATTACGTACGGTGGAGGAGGGGGAGTGATAGGAGGAAGAAGAGAAGAAGAGAACGATAAAACGAGAGAAGGAAGAGGAGGAGGAGGAAGAAGAAAGAGAGGAGGAGGAGGAGGAAGAAGAAAAAGAGAATCAAAAGCAAGAAGACAAATAGTAAAAAAAAAGAAGCAAAAGACGAAGAAAAATAAATAAAAAAATACTAATAAAATGAAAACAAACAAACACAGAAGACAAAAATAATAATAATAATAATAATAATAATAATAAAAAATAATAATAATAATAATAATGTTTCATATAAGGTTAGGTTAGGTTAGGTTAGGTTAGGTTATATCTGATTCATACTTGACTCATATATATAATTCAAACCTGACTCATAATTGCCTCATATCTGACTAATCTGCCTCATACCTGAATCATATTTGACTCGTACTTGACTTATCTCTGACTCAGGGTACAAATATCTGAGCCACGAGTTGTATTAGGTATGTGTGTGTGGTGGGGGGGAGGAGAAGGGAGGGGAGGGGAAGGAAGGGGGAGGGGAGGGGTGAAACATATACTGGCATTTGCGAAACCAATAGCTGTTCCTAGTACTTCCCACTCCCCTCCCCCTTCTCTCTCCCTTTTCTTCCCTTCCCTTCCGTTCTCTCCACCCCTCCTTCTCCCCATTCCCATCCCCTCCCCTTTCTTCTTTCTCCCCCTTCCCTTTCCTTCTCATGTCTACTCGTCATTCCCCCTCCCTCCAGCCTTCTCTCCCCTCCTCAACTTGGCACTACTAGAGTCGATCAGAGGCCAAACATGACTCATCCTCAACAGTGCCAGTCCTCCCTCCCTCATTATCCTGGGCACTCACCTGGGACACTCACCCGGGACACTCACCTGGGACACTCACCTGGGACACTCATACAGGTAACTTACAAAACACCTGGTCAGATAAACACACACACACACACACACACAGGTCAGCTCATAACATCCAACATTACTATGTGGATAATTAGTTGAGTGTGCAGGGGGGGGGGGCGGTGGGGGGAGCGGATGGGTACACTTAATGGGGGGGCGAGAGCATCAGGTGTTTGGCACTTTAGAGGGACTAGCATGAGGGGAGGGGGTTGTGCCTTGGTGGGGGGGGGGGCAGAGGTCATGCAGGTAAGTTGGCATTGGTGGACGAGAGAGAGAGAGAGAGAGAGAGAGAGAGAGAGAGAGAGAGAGAGAGAGAGAGAGAGAGAGAGTTCACCTGTACGATGACGCAGATGTTAGTAAACAAAACTAAAAGACGCACTGAACCCACCCCCCCCCCCCCTCCCTCACTGACCCAACCTAGCACGTAAAGTCTAATAGTACCATCATATCCACGTTGTTGTTATTGTCGTGGTGGTTGTTAGTTATTGTTGTTGTAGTGGTTGTTGCTATTATTGTTGTTGTTGTGGTTGTTGTCGTTATTATTGTTATTATTATTGTTGTTGTTGTTGCAGGGTAGCATGGTGATCTACTGGTTGTTGACATAAGAATAGCAATAACATTACAAGAGGTAATACAGGTATTTACAGGTAGTATTTAATTACAGGTAAGATACTGTATCATAAAGGTTACAGGTACACTGACAGGTACACAGAGTTTAATTAGGGGATATTAATTACAGGTGCAGTTTGAGGAGGAGAAGAAGAAGAAGAAGAAGAAGAAGGTAAACAAAAATATGAGACAGTTAACTTGAGGAGGAGGAGGGTTTGGCCTCAGGCTCTGCTTGTGGTACTTCCTGCCTCATGTGCCACCACCACACACACACACACACACACACACACGAAGAATATCAGAAAGATGAAGGAAGAAATTTCAGGAAGTCAGAGTATTGAAGAGCCATGGATGGTCAATTGGGCCCCATCTCCAATAGGCCCCAGTAGCCCTAATAGGCCCCCCAACTATTACAAACCCTGAGCTTAACCAAACCTAATCATCAAAACTTAGGGCCCAGGTTACTATTAGGCCCCTAACCTAACCTAACCTAATGGTCAAATTGGATCAAGCTTAAGCTAAGACGGATATGGTACAGCACACAGGAGAGCATCAAGCTACCACACAGCTAAAACGGGAACGAGTTATCCCTATACGCTTGACAGGAGCAGCTAAGGGTTGGCAAAGTACTTGACGGGATCTTGATTGCGGGAGCTAAAATTACCCAGCTGATAACTCACTTGATAACTCATTTGATAACTCGATAACTCGCTTGATAACTCACTTGATAACTCCTTGATTACTCGTTAGATAACTCCTTGATAACTCGTTAGATAACTCGATAACTCGCTTGATAACTCACTTGATAACTCACTTGATAACTCCTTGATAACTCGTTAGATAACTCGATAACTCGCTTGATAACTCGCTTAATAACTCATTTGGTAACTCCTTGATAACTCGTTTGATAACTAGCTTGATAATCTCTGCGGGGAAGCTATAATTAGCACAAGATACCGATAGAAAAGCTAAAATCATAAGATACGATAAATCGATTCCTCCCATAACCAAGCTAGAGTGAATTAGCTGACTTCAAAAGCTAAGACTGGTGAGGAACAAACGGATGCCAGCAAACGTAAGCTAAGGTTGAAAGACATGTAATGTTTTCCTCATTAGCTGGGGTATGTATAGCTTTTAGCTTCACGGTCACACTTGTTTGTGTCTCTGTGTTTGTCCTTCGTATCGGGGCTGCGGAGTACGCCCAAACCGTCTAGGGGGAGGGGGAACGAAGGGTGGGTGGTTAAGGGAGAAGGGTGAGTAAAGGGAGGGGGAGGGGTGGTTGGGGGATGGGTGGTTGAGGGAGAGGGAGGGGTGGTTAGGGGAGGGGGATAAGGGGTTGGGGGGGGGAGCCCAAATTCTCAAAACACCACACATTATTTTTCTTAATTTAATTAGGTATGAAGAGAAACTTAATTAGAGTCTCAGGTAATTTTGGACGCCATGTTGGCCGCTACCTCAATGTGTCTGGTTGAGTGGGGACCTGAGAATGTGTTTAATACAATCAGTCAAGTCAGTAGGATAAGAAGCTTTGAATTTCTTACTAGTGAGAGGGTAAGCCATCTTGGAGTCAGGGTTTAAGAGGACTTGCTTCGAATACTTCCTCAGTTTAACCCAATAATTTATCATAATTTAAGAGCCTTCGTGTTTATGGAGCCTATAGCAAGGCGCTCACTCACCTGGGACGGCATCACCTAACACCCCCCCACACACACACACACCTACGGAGGATGACGCAAATACCTGGCCTCATAACCCCCCCCCCCCCCCCCAGTATAGGTGCCAGCCAGGTGACACAAGGAGCAGGGTGGTCGCCAGCGCCTTGTCACGCCTCGTCATACTGCTCTTGGCCATATTAGGTCACCTTACCAAAGACCTTCAGCGCGCACGCGCACACACACACCTAACTAGTGTGTACATATGCAACAATGCAACATGTATAGTCACATGTAACCATATAACATGTTAGGGGAGAAAAAAAACGAGCACACACACACACACACTCAAGTCGTTCAAGTCAATATCTATGGTTAGGTTGGGTTAGGTTAGGTTATGGCTACCTTGAGCTCGAGAACTACCGAATGACTAAATAAATACGCGTTCTCTGGTTCACAACACAACAATATCTTATCTAAACCATGTAAATGAAGTAGTGCATCTGCAACAGGTGTTCCTGATAACTGAATCACACAAAGGTTAAGAGCGAACAGTTGGCTGTACACAAGTGTTGGGGTAATTGCTAATTCCCTGGCCAGCGCACACGTGTTGGTTATGAACAGGTTGTTAGTGTTGCTGTTATTGTCATAGTTGTTAAAATATTTGGTCAGACTTCTTTTCTACGTCACCTGATAAAAGTTTGTTTATTCGTCAAACAACAATAAATAATTAAAACAACAATGTCCCTTCCCTTCCGCTTCCCTTAGCGAAACATGAAATCATAAAACTATATAAACAGTGAGGGCGAATATTGCGCAGTTACTACGCCTTACCCCCCCCCCCTCCCCCAGTCCTCAAATACTCTCACGTGAGTCATGTCCGCCTTACGCACCACCTATCATCACCGGGAGAGCCATCGATAGAATGCTGCAGAGAGAGAGAGAGGCGGGAGGAAGAAAGACTTTTGGCGCGAAACGAAACAGCTCCGAAATTCTGGCGCGAAAGTTGTCCTTGCGTCACCCGAGCGGCATTGCCAAGCAGCTCAACCTTGGGCAGTGTGCCGCCGAGGTGTAGGGCGTTGCTCTCTTGTCCTGCCGTGTACCCTGGCTCACACCACCGCTTCCTGCTCCAACCTACTCATCCCTTTCTCCTCTTAAACCTTACTTGTTTAATTTAATTATTTACACACACTCTGATCTGAATTTCTTGTATACCTTTTAACTCACTCTGTTACCCTCCACAACAATTACCATCAAATTTACTTGACTAATGAATTTGTTTACCTAATTTATTATATTTTAAGTCTTTCACTCTTACAACACCTCATTCCATAACCATAACATCAGTCTTACAGTGTTAACATTCGTTCCCACAGTTCCTTCCCAGTCCATTCGTAATCTTCCGGCCGTATCTTTCGTCCAATTGGTCTAATCGTACACTGTTTGTTGACATTTATAAATCATTAACTCCCTCATTCTCCTCATCTCTCTCTCTCTACCAAATACGACATTCAGGTGATAACTCTATCTCTCTCTCTCTCTCTCTCGGCCAACAACCTAAAAACAACTTGGCGCTGGTAGTCACGGGTGTGGCGACGCAGCCTTCCCACAACAAAAACCTCCGCTACTCACAAACCCTCGTGTTTTTCATGGTAACGAGAAGTATAAGAACTGTATACCTGAAGCCAGTACGCAATTCTCACACTTAAAACACCAGTAGCCAGCCGGGGGAGAGGGGGGGGGGGAGATCATGTGCAAATAAACCGCGAGAGAAGAGATGCCCTGAACTCTATTTACCTCCCGGCCCGAGTGTCGAATATTTAATTTAGGTTCGTACTGGCGCGGTTTCAATATTATCAGCTAACTGACTCTGGCAGAAGTTGAGTCGTACGAACTTTAAATACATTGGAAGGAAAGGATGGATATTATCCTTAGTAACTAACCCATAAACACCACACCATACTGATATAATTATTAAACAAAAATATTCATAAAAGACACGGAGGCTTATTGGGTTATTATCCAACATTGTTTACACCGCCGACTACCTCACCTGGGGTCCGCTTTCATCTCACTCCCACCCTGGATAATTCACGCGTAAATCATCAATAACCACCGACTGTTTGTTGCGACAAGTCCACTTACCCCAGTCCCCAGCAGAGGACTATGTTAAAAGGACAACCAAAATACTGAACTTCTTCAAACGGCAGCAGCCACTTTTAAACGCGTCCAAAAATCGTTCAAGGATATGACTAACCTATTTTTACCCAACCCGCTGCTCTTATTTTATCCCTAAACTCACCCACAAACTATACTGAGACAATCTTTTATTATGCTCCACCACAACTTTCCGCCAACACCTTCTGAACTTTTCCCGCCACGCCTCAGAAGGTAGAAAGAAAAGCGAGGGAAAATTCTTCAAGAAAAACGGGAGTTATATTTAGCAGCAGCGATCATTGTGCTGAGTTAAGCCAATATTTCCTCTACATTTACTTTGGTATTAAAAGCACTTCTGAAAGACGTATTACAATTTCTAATATACGAACGTCGTCATACTTAAATAATTGAATAAAATAAAAAAAAAAAAAAATCCGCGAATATATAAGCAAATCACCTTCTTTTAATTATTTTGCTTCAAGTTCATTTGACTTCATTTACTGTTCGTAGACACTAAGGTAATACATGCTCAAAGATCATAATTTACCCAATGGCCACTCACTGGAGGTTGGCCATGCTGATTGCCGAGGGAAGAGCGCCAGTAATAATGACAAAAACCTGTTACAATGTTACTTGTTGAAAAATTTCCATAATAGTATGAAGTTCTTTTATATACAGTATTACTACGTATCAAGAAACCAGCTGACTTAATTCTCCCCAAAAATAATACCAAAAAGCCCCCAGATAGGACTAAACGGTTTCGTCAAGTCATTCATTATTCCGCTATTAAGCGTGTTCACATATACCTCAACATCACTGTCCTTTTACAACTATGTTTAGCACACATTATACTCAACAGGATCAGCTGACCGGCCCGCCGCCACAGATTTAGCCGTGAACTTTAAAACATAAAAACAGCTGAAAAATTCGGGGAGAACAATGGTAACATGACAATGATGTTTATTCGCGCAAAATCAATAAGGAACTTCCTCTTCCGGGAATAAGACAACTACGCAATAACGTGTGCATGAAAACTCAGGTTCCAGTTCGGTTTTTAGAAAATTCATCAATGTAAAATAACATCAGCTTTTATGATGAAAATTACTCTCGCTAAAGTTGTAACTTACGGGAAAATAGAACAGTCTGCCTTCATATCCAAAAAGCTCCGTTTTCTCTGGCACACTGTTCGTGCCTCATCATCTTCTAACTGGGGTAACTCAAACACCAATCTGACAGACGCCACAAACACTGAGTAACGAAACCGTATTCATAACTTATCTTCAAATGCCTCTTGTTTAGTTCTGCTGCCGTACACCCTCATCACAAGACGCCACATACATGTCATTTAATAAAAAAAAAAAAAAAACTGCTGAAGACTTATTTCACAATGATAATACAACAGGCAATTTGCTCAGTATTTACCTTTGCAGGAGTCATGTGGGCGGTCAAGAACCTCTTTCTTTATTTTTACATGTCCGAGCAAGGCAGGAAGGGTGGGTGTTGAGGAGGGAGTAGACACGGGACTGGCCATCGACCGGTCGTAGGATGATGACAAAAGCCCTGTGGAAAAGATCAAAGAACACTTGAGTCACAGAACCTTTCATGAGACGGTGGAAAAAAAACCATCTAGTGTTTAAGCCCTAGAACCTACGATTCTTCAGATGAAACCCTGACACTCATTATTTTGAATATTTACACAGTACAGTAAACTACAACCATTGAGAATATTATCATAACCTGCACACTCTGGGAACATTAATTCAACATTGCAAACCTTATCACAGCCTAGCAATTGTGGATGTTTAGGGATTCACTCAGGCAAAATATGCTGAGGTTAGTTTACGTTTTTTAGGTTTAACCCAGGAAAATATGGTGACAGAAGATGGGTGATGTAGAGTTATGACAAGGATAAACCAATTGGTGTCTTGTTGTGGCAGTAACGGAGAATTAAAAAAAGAATATCCTTGTATGAGTTTGCTCTTAATTTCACAGGTGAGGTTTTTGCCAATAAATCCCAAAATATACAAATACAAAACGATTCATTGGACTAAGTTTGGTTCCCACAAGGTACAGTATAAGATAATGTAATCAATTAACTCAGGAAGCAACATCTTATACATGATGCCTGCCACATATGGGCATAATTGGTTACAAAACACAAACTGACTACTGTACTGTATCACTACTTTGGCACATACAAGTTTACTAAATAAGTGCTATCATACCAAGAGCTTTTCATAAATTTCTTTCATTTTAAACATATGGAAATTTCTCCTACAGTAACGCTGCAAAACTCTGAATCAACACAGGAAATATATTTAGCATAACTGATAGTAGAATCAAGAAGTGTAATGCCAGTAATTACGCTGATACTAAATAATGTAAACAAAATTTGTTTAGCCAAAATATCTAAACCAATATTACTATTTAATTACAAGATTCTGGGACTACATAACATACTGTACACCTAAACATACTTCCAATCAATTCAACTACAATGAGAAACCCAAGACCCATCTAACTAACACCTAGATGATGTCACAGCAGGTTAAGTATGTTTAAAATTCATCTTATACTTCTGTACACTGGATGATGGCTTTATATATCTTTACAGTATTTCTAAATTTTCTTATGATTCTATAACATTAACTGGGACCATAACAAATGAGCTGGTGACTTTGCAACATACTGTACATTCAGTTTTTTGCTGCTTAAAATGTAATCTTACTTTGAACCACAATGAACAATGTTAATGTGGTAATGTATACAAGATGATGTTCCGAACTACTGTACTTCTGGTTTACTTAATCCATATTTAGGTGTAATATTTGGAAGTTAAAAGATCATACTTCACTGTTACACCAAAGACTACTATACTTGGAACTCTTGGTAGAGGGCATTATTCAGTCGAGTGTTCATACCTGGAGCTGGAGGACACCCGCCCCATTAGGGGTCACAGCTCAGGGTTAAAGGAGCCACAAGTTTGGACAATTATCAGGGCAAACTTTTTCAGAGTGAGAATTGTAAACACTTGGAACAGTCTGCCAGACAGTGTTGGGACGGCAATGAGTGCGAGCTCATTCAAGATCAAACTTCCGTCATCATTATTATACAGATCTAGTGAAATTCAACCTAAGATTCTCTATAGCAAATATATGAGTCGTTTCTTATACAGGTATAACATTAAATGTCCCATATATATACTGTAGTCTCTCTGTAATATTTTAATTATCATTCCTTTCACATCTTTGTGTGGAAAATGCTTACGATAATTACTGGAGACATGCTCCTAGTGCCTCCACTGTACAAGGTCTTAGATTGTCTACTCAGCGGCATAGAATTCAATTTGTGGACCTTGAAAATTCATTCATTAATTCTATACAATACAATACAGTACGTATTTAAAGAAAATATTGTAAGCATAGCAAAGTCTCGCTGTGATTAAGTAAATGTGTTGTATAGTTCAGTCACTGATTTATGGATATATGTATGTATTACATGGAGAATTAACAGGTGATCTAAAATGGTAACTGAAATGCAGAAGACTGAGACAGCTGTATCTTGTTAACAGGCCACTGATAAACAAGAGACCAACACATAAATAGTGTAGACATAAATAAATAAACCAAAATACATTACAGTACTTGGTAAAAAAAGACAAAATGCAAAGTAAGAGTCAATTTGCATAAGCTGACTGAGTCTTGGGGAAGAAAACTGGTCTACGATGGGAAGGGACAAAGTGATCCTTATTTATCACACAAGAGAAACACGCAAGACAGTAAAGTTGGAACTCATATGGAGGAAATTTGTCTTGTGTGTAGCAGTAAAAACATAAGCCCATCACAGTTTAGTTGGAGATACTGTACTGTCAAAAACAAGTAATGAAAATTCTTTATAAATAAGTGATGTATGACTGATAGTGACACCAAAACCCCCCCCCAAATTGCACCAAAATGAACAAATAATCAGAATGGTGATATGGCATATGTATTTTGTCAAGATTATATGTGAAGCTCAAAGTATGGGCACCAGACCTATGATTTTAGAGCACATTCTTTAGATTCACCAAGACATCACCATAATACTTGAGGTATGTGGAGGCTAATCCAGCAAGATTAACTCAAACTACTGTACTGTACTACATTTACTGTTCAGTGAAGATGTGAACCTCTCAATGCAGAATTAAAACTCACACTAACTATCAACACTAAGGATAATATTTGGAACTATATATCATATATCTACAAGGAATTACTCTATCAAAATTTACAGAAAAATAAGGAAAGAAAAATTCCATACCCAAATCCTCCCAAAAAGCCCAATGTGAGATCGGCCACACTTCTTGAAATGAGAAACAGGTCTTGAATAAGAATGAGGCCTTTTGCCGTATTACAAAAGTACATTCTAGTGCACTTTCTTAACCTTTTATCTCAGTCATAGTACTGTACTGGCTAGTCTAAAGCATGCAGAGATAGCTGAAGTAAAATCATGTACTGTACTAAGTTAAAAATAACACATAACAATTTCAAGAATAAATAAATACCACATTAATAATAAGTCTTTAAAGAAATATACACCTTATGTTGACCCAATCCTCACCGAACTTGATAGTACTCACCAGCCAATAAGGGATTTGCGGCAGCCACAGAATTTTCTCTCTTAATGTGACGACTGTCTATTAGTCCGTTTGATACATTGTTCTGCAAGGCATTCTGGAGGAGTGGCGTACTGGAGCAGCCACCACTATTTGTCTCAGAGTCATTGAGCAAACTGGCAAATGTTTGACTGCCATTTGTGTGTTGTAGATTGTGATTGATGGAAGAGGCCGAGGGATTGTTGATGAGCTGGTTGATGAGGTGGTTGTGATTATGATTAATTGTGGAGTGAGGAGAAGACCGTAGGAGGGTAGTGAGGGTGCTGGTGCTGGACACTGTGTCCATGGCACTTGTTGACATGGGCTCCTCATCACTCTGAAAAGGAAGACCAGACATATGACTTATGAAGAGACAAGAGTTACTGGAAAAGTGTACATGTAAAATATAACATACTGTTGTGTTAGCATCGAGTTATCTGAGTAGTACAGAACTTATCTACTGTACCTAGTAAGTTACTCGAATAAAATCAATAGCAGTGGAAGAAGGGGTAAGGGTGTTTGTTTTGATGCTGGCTATACACACAGGTTGTGTCTGTATTGTCAACAAACACGCATGACTTATTTTGGATTTTAACCTTCTGTAATAACTCAAAACCACTAAAATATAATGATTGTAGGCCGGGAGAGAAACGTACTATGATTTGGTAATTTATCTAAACAAAATCTAGTTATAAGAAGCCCTAACCTTTTATTGAAATTATATACAGTATTTCTATCATTCTCCTTAACATTTCAAACTATGTGATTGTTTTGGTGAATATATCTTTAGAACTTAAGTCAATGTACAAGTTAACATTTAAGACTTGTACGTAGATAAAATATATACAGTACTTACACTTCCCATAGTTTCCAATTCCTGCTTTATTTGTATCAGGTGAAGATCTGAGGGAGTTTTCGCAGAGTCCGTGGGTGTGGCGGGGATGAAGTCGTCCCTCCCACACCGACTGTCACGGCCTCGCATTCTGTCGCCCCCCACAGGGTTACCCGACAGGAAGGACTCATCAACCTTGAAAATGAACATGCTCATTAAGTACTGAATTATTTTGACTATACAGTATTATTATATGAAGAAATAATCATGGAATCATATTTAAAAGTCTTAAATTAACATTATTATATTAACTGAAAAGAATCATAGTAATTTCAAATATTCTGTCCACAGTAGGTGATCATTAGTTATTAAAATTTATGTACAGTAATGCGCCATTAATACAGTATATGGTGTTATAGACATTACTTTGGTGTTGAAAAGACTAATACAAGTACAGTACTGCATGAAACACATTTATTTAAAAAATTAATTAGAAACATATCTGAAGACCAAGAGGATGTGCATGTAATATAAAACATTGATTAAAGACTCATATTAACCAATTTACTGACTCCCTGTACATTACAGTATTACCCAGCTTTACGAGGTTTCTCATATACGCGGTACCTCGCCAGAACCGAACTTTCACTTTCCGCGGCTCATCTACCCATATACGCGCAGAGTGTCCGGCTCGATGCTATTTTAAGATTCGCCCCACCCGCCTGCTCCCGCCTCCTCCCTCCTCCGCCTGGACAAGCCGCGCGGTAAGGTTGCGCAGTGCATGTCTCTGTTGCGTTATCACTGACGTCATATGACGTATCAGACTGTGATTGGCCATGCATCCCTACCCCCCTCTGCTGCTAGCTGTAATTGGTTTAAAGTAATATGACGTGTCCACCCGGGGAGGGAGGGAGAGAGGAAAGACGACGCTTGACCTAGCCGCGGCAGTTTCATCCCTCCAGGCCACACCGTGTATACGTGCATCCATTGTTCTGTGATAGTGACAGTGAAGGTGACTTTGAGGGATTTGTCAGGGAAGCCCTGACAACTGTAACTGATAGTGATGGTAATGCACCTAGTAATGGTGATTCACCTGAGGGCCAGTAATCTGCCCTCTGCCTCGGAACCAGCCTCCATCCCCGTATGCCGACCCATCTCTTCTACTAACGTAAGTGTTACAACTAACTTTTAGTTTTCCTAACCTAACCTTTATTTTCCCTAACTTAACCTTTATTTTTCCTAACCTAACCTCTTCTATATTACTTGTTTGTGCATACCATCATAAAGTTAAGATAAAATTTTTACTACAACATAGTTGTGTGTCGTCAAAAAGTGGAGTTTGGGGGTCGGGCCAGTCTCTATTGGAATTAATCCCATATGTTCTGTTGTTCCATTTACGCGGATTTCACTTTCTGCGGTACCCTTTGGGTTCAATTGACCACGTAAATCGAGGTACTACTGTATACAGTGGGGTATGCTATAACGAACGGATCCTACTACGAATATTCCTATAACGAACGGTTTTACCTATAAAATTGAGAATGCTATAACGAACGCAACTCCTACAACGAACGCGGATGAATACGGGACTATTTCGCCTGGCGCATGAATATTGTTGTACCGCGACCCACAACAAGAGTGTCAGGCGCCATCTTTGTCTCATTGTGTAGCCAGTGCACCACTGTTAGTGTTGAAATTTCGTCTTTTGATGTGGAAATTCGCGTTATTTGTATAACTATTTTCTTATACAAGTATACAATTGTAACAATGAGTCGTCCAAAGCGAGTGAGAAAGCTAATAACCCTTGAAACTAAGAAAGAAATTATAAAGAAACGTGAGAATGGAAGAAGCATTGCGAAACTTAGTGATGAATATGGGATGGCTAAATCGACTATATGTACGATTATGAAGAATAAAGAGGAGTTAAAAACTGTGCAAGTGGCTAAGGGAATCTTTAGACTTAGCAAAGCAAAGTGTAATGTGATTGAAGAAATGGAAAATTTACTCTTAGTGTGGATAAAGGAGAAAGAAATGGCAGGTGGTAACATTAGTGAAGCTATAATTTGTGAGAAGGCCAGACGACTGTTTGAGGATCTTAAAGCCAAGACTCCCAGTGGAAGTGATAGTGATGTGCCAGTGTTTAGGGGTACCTGCATGCTGAATAACACTATGGTAAGATAAAGTACCGTATTTTTTACATTTTCCACAGAATTTTTTCAGTGTTAAGTGGTTGTATTTGGGGGCCTGGAACGGATTAATCCTATAACGAACGAATGCTATAACGAACGAGGTTCTGGAACCAATTACGTTCGTTATAGCATACCCCACTGTATTGACAATTAAGGTGTTTCTAATGAACAAAAACAGTTATGAATCAAGTCATCACTAACCTCAGCAAATATGTTATCAAGTTCGAAGTTGGGATCTGATATGCTAGTAAAGATCTCATCTTCTTCTGTGATTTCACCGACAAGGCCTTTGAGGTCAGCCTGCGAGAGCTCGGCTAGATCGCCACACTCGGGTGCTGATGACTGATTGGACGAAGCAAGACCCCCTATGACTCCCATGCCCATAGGTGTCATCTGGTCAGTGGCGTTACCTCCCGGAGTGGCATTATTGCCTGCTGTACTTCCTCCTCCCGGGTCCTGCAATAATGAGCACATTAAGTAGATACATTTATATACATACAGTACAGTATTTCAAAGTCAAGTCACCAACTTTACAACACTGTCACCACATAAGACTATCATACCTGTACAGGACTTTGTAACTGGATTGGTTCTTATACAGTATTTTATGTTTAAATAAAGTTTCTGAATGTAAGTTACTCTAGACCTGCTAAACATATTACAAGAGGTAATCTAAAACAAAATGCTAGCACAAAGGTAATCATACAGGGATACAAGTCACAATACTGTTGAGGAATCACTGACATTTCTGCTAAAGGAACATACATAATGTGCACTACAGATAAACCCAGCCTTTTCTTCCTTCTCTTCACTGAAATTCTTGGTACTGTACAGGTGTCATCAAGGTTTGTACCCTCAATACTTTTTGTTGGCATTATCACAACAATGTTTACTTTAATATTGACACATAAACATGGTATAACAGTAATTTGCTATAAATCAGTTTGTATAAAATAACTAGCCTGCCTTAGCATGGATTGAACCATGACAGAGGCTAAGGAATCATTTTAAAGTACAGGGTATATGCTCACTTGTGTGGGTATTCTCATAAATGTTTACAATACCTACACAGTATAAAACTATCACCACTAACTTTGGTACATTTCTATTACCGAGTCGCTAAACAATAACCTCCTGTTGCCTTCCATCACTATTTCAGGATTCTGTACCCTGATTCACCCCCATTCAATTACGGGAGAGACGTAGATAGTAATTAAAGAGAAGTTCTATGACTAATATAGTTGTTATTGTGGGTCTGACTAATTACCCAAATGTTCCCAAATATAGCCGGAATGAAGTCAAATAATGGTCCTAGATGAATAAATCGGACTGCCAATCACTTCTCGACTATTATTTGGTGTCAGAAAGTCACAAAAAATTGGTAAACTTAATTTAATCTGAGTTAATAGATCAAGTCCATGTACCCAACCTAACCTAACCTAACCTAACCTAATCTAATCTAACCTAACCTAACACAACACAACTCAGATTAAATTAAGTTTGCCAATTTTTTTTTTAACTTTATGAGACCAAATAATAATCGAGAAGTGATTCACAGCCCGAATTACGCTTGTACGACCATCATTTGACTTCATTGCGACTACATTTGGGTAATTCCTCGCTCCCTCGGTACATGCACGCGATCTATTAACTCAGATTAAAGTAAGTTATCCAATTTTTTGTGACTTTGTGACACCAAATACTAGTCGAGAAGTGATTGGCAGTCCGATTTATTCATCTAGGACCATTATTTGACTTCATTCCGGCTATATTTGGTTACATTTGGGTAATTAGTCGGACCGGTTATTGTTGGTATAATTGTAATACTACGCTTCAACAACTAAGGTCTTTAAGGTGAGTAATTACACTATTCTAACATCATTTAAAAACTTTTAAGAGGTAAATCTGTGTGATTATACAATATACAAACTCCTATTCCCATTTAATTTGTTGGGGAAAACAATTGCATATTTAAATATATAATACTGTAACATTACACCTCCCTCTGACAGTGGTTCAGCAGATGGAAATTTAATTGAAGGTGTTACGACAACATACAGAGACTAATAATGGTGAACATAGACCTACATTTCGATCCAGAAACCATGACGGAGTTCCATAACTTCCATTCCTGTTCCAGATCTGAGTAAGAGAAAATGTAACCACTAAACTCTAAGAAAAAAAACCGATGTGATTGAGGGTTAACTCTACTAGATAGTTCACTCTACTCCAGCACACAGAAAACGAGTCATCCCTCACTTACCAATAGAAAACGAATTATTTTTGTATCTTGAGAAAACGAGTGAGGTGGAGCCGTAACTGAACTAATGGTCCTCTACCATAACATCATAACTAAAAAGACTCACTCCTACGGGTCCTTATTGCTCATGATTACGTTGCGGTAGAATGACGCATTTTAAGACAAGGGTCTGATACATACAGTAACCATTCCAACATACAAAAATTTAAAAGTAAAATACAGCTACGTCTTAAACAATTGTTAATCACCATAACGTCACTATAAGCTGAAGTTGAACCCGTCTTGGGAAATATAAAACAATATAAATCTCGTCAGAACGATTTACATAAATTGATTGCTGAGCCAATGGATTTTTTTTTCATTCAACAAGAGAGAAAACCTAAATTTGGATATAAGATCATTAATTCTTCATTTTAAACCATTAATACCACCATTTTTCCTTGACTCTCTTCTTTTCCTGATAACCAAACCGCCGCTAAACCTCCCTCTCCTACAGCTGTTTTACCAATCAAATTAAAAACTAAACACCATAAACTCGTCCTACAGCAGTAATATAAAAAAAAAATTATATATTCCCTAACAAGATTTTAGAAATATGCTTCACTAGACAACAATACTGAACTAACGTGACGAACTTCCTCACAACTTGTATATTTTGAGGCTGAGAGGCACATAAGTGAGTCGGCTATAACACCAGTTTTCTTGAGCTAGATTTAACTTCCAAGAGATGCTGAAACTAAGACAGGTTAAAATGTGATGGGAAGTGGTGGAAAATGATGGGAGAAGAGAAAATGTGAAGAGAGGAGAGAAAAACAGGTGAAGAAAGGGAATAACGAGAAAGGGAAAACAGACAGAGAATAACGATAAGGAGATAATAAACAAACAGATGAACGGAGAAAGACAGAGAAAAATATCTAAATGAAACAACAACAAATATACTAGAGAAGAGAGATGGTGAAATGGGAGAAGAGAAACAACGATAATACGACAAAAGGACAATGATAATGAAGAAACCTAAAGAGAAGGGAAGAAAGGCAAAAAATAAGGAAAAAATAACTGCAAAAGAGAGATAAGAAGAGGAGGAATGAGACTGATAGGTAATTATAAAGGTAATTTAAATATAATTATCAACAGGTGTAGGGGGTATGAAGGAGGGGGTATGGAGGAGGGGTATGAAGGATGGGGTATGGAGGAGGGGGTATAAAGGAAGGGGTATGAAGGAAGGGGTATGAAGGAGGGGGTATGAAGGAGGGGTATGGAGGAGGGGGTATGAAGGAGGGGGTATGGAGGAGGGGGTATAAAGGAGGGGTATGGAGGAAGGGGCATGAAGGAGGGGGTATGAAGGATGGGGTATGAAGGATGGGGTATGGAGGAGGGGGTATAAGGGAAGGGGTATGAAGGAAGGGGTATGAAGGAGGGGGTATGAAGGAGGGGTATGGAGGAAGGGGCATGAAGGAGGGGGTATAAAGGAGGGGGTATAGAGGAGGGGGTATGAAGGAGGGGTATGAAGGAGGGGGTATGAAGGAGGGGGTATGAAGGAGGGGGTATGAAGGATGGGGTAAGGAAGGGGTATACTGACCAGACAAGAGAGGTCGACCATTTTGCCGTCGTTATCCGGACACCAGAGCAAGTCGTCGTCAATGAATGGCATGTTGGGGGGGGGGAGGGGGTGGTGGGGTCCCTCTGGCTTTACGGGTAGACACACACACTCACACACACACACTCTCTCCAACACAACACCTTCACGAACTTAATCTGAAATCACAGGTAAAAATTGGATTACTTGATGATATATGCAGATTTTTGTACAATATCTTTATAAATTTAATCTGAAATTACACTGAAATCTGATTATTTTTTACTGTATACGGATTTTACCCATTTCTCTCTCTCTCTCTCAATCTGTATATCCCCTCCCTCTCACTCACTCTATCTCCCCTCTCTCTCTCACTCTCTATATCCCACTCTCCCTCTATTCCCCCCTCTCTATCTTTCTCTCCCCCCTCTTTCTCTCTCTCTTTCTCCCCCTCTCCCATTCAGTCTGTATTCCCCCCATCTCTCTCTCTCTCTCTCTCTCTCTTTTCCTCCTCCTCTTTCTCTATCTCTGTCATCACCACATTCACCACACCACTCACCACCACTCACCATCACCACATAAACCAGTAACATTCAACTCAATACAAACTTAATACTCCGAATGTCATAAATTCCTCCAATAAATTCTAACTAAAATATACAAAAGAAACATAAGAATCATTGGTTAAGTTTATCATTTAAAGTTAATGGCTAATAATAATAATAACAATAATAATAATAGAGTTATAGCTTTAAAAAATATATTAAAAAAATCTTAAACTCGAACGTAATGTAAACAATTAATTATCTTACCTGGAAAATGTGAGCCGGGTCGATACTGTATTGCCAGCATGCATATAGTGACCCTCACACCTCACGCCTGCAAACAAGAGAGACAAGTATTAGAGAAAATGGTCCATCACAGAAAACGAGTCATCACTTGTTGCTTTACGGGGATAACTATAGTAAAAACAAAACATCATAAAAAAAAAACCAATAATACCATAGAAGAGTGTTAGAAGAGTGTGTCAGTTGTTGTTTTAATGTTATGAGGTGTACGTATAGTAATTTAAATCATTGAAAACGGATACGACGTGTTGCTCTAAGGGGTGATACTGCGGTAACTCAAACACAGCGTACTAATTCTACTTAATATTTTATGTTTTATTACAAGACAACATGAAATCATTTTATTATTTCTTTGCTTTTTCACACATCAGTGTCTTTATGCTGTGAGGTCTATTGGTTGAGTGTGTTTACAGGATCACCTCTCTCTCTCTCTCTCTCTCTCTCTCTCTCTCTCTCTCTCTCTCTCTCTCTCTCTCTCTCCAATTACTGCCTCTCTCCATTCACCATAATCACCACCACTATCACCAACCTCCAATCACCACCACTATCCACCCACCCCCCATCACCACTATCACAACTCCCCCTCCCAAGCACCATAATTATCACCACTACCACCATCCCACACCCTTCCTTCCCTTTAACGCCTAATTTACCTATTCACTCTACCACGACTACAATCATCTCCGCCCCTCTGCCAACACCTCAGCTACCACCACTACCACCAACAATCACCACTATATATGTTTATCCTGTTAACAGTGACACAGTAGGTCCATTTAAATATTATATACGCCATGACACACAAAAAAACGGGTGAGCGTTCGCGTAGTGAAGGTCGGATTGATACGGATTCTATTAAATATTGAGGAAACT
The DNA here is from genome assembly GCA_958450375.1 of Homarus gammarus. NCBI lineage: Eukaryota > Metazoa > Arthropoda > Malacostraca > Decapoda > Nephropidae > Homarus > Homarus gammarus. Next base: position 2,991,048 of record CAUDMG010004068.1, on the reverse strand, counting down.
ATGACGTCACTCTAATTGTTATGTAAATATTAAATACGTGAAGTGGATATTAATCTCTCTCTCTCTCTCTCTCTCTCTCTCTCTCTCTCTCTCTCTCTCTCTCCATTACCCCCGTGTGTGTGTGTGTGTGTGTGTGTTGGGAGGGGGGGGGGGAGGGAGGAGGGTCGATCAGCTGTTTTTCGTAAATACAGCTGACTTTGTTGTCACGTGACCCCGAAAAATGAAGATATTGATCAGCTGTGACTTGTAAACAACTGACCTTAGTGACACGTGACTGAGAGGAGGTACCTGCGTCACTCCTAGTTATTGTGAGTTACAAAATACACTAGCTATTATGAGTTACACACTAAAGTAATTATTGAGTTACATACTGCAGTAGCTATTGAGTTACACACTACAGTACCTATTATGAGCTACACACTACAGTACCTATTATGAGTTACACACTACAGTACCTATTATGAGTTACACACTACAGTAGCTATTGAGTTACACACTACAGTAGTTATTATGAGTAACACACTACAGTAGTTATTATGAGTTACACCCGGAGCTAATAAGACATTCTTTAACATGACCCTGAAATAAGATCACCAGGTGTTGGAAGACCTGACAAGTCACCTGTGTTTCAGCGCCCTACTTTTCACCCAAACCTGATTTAATTCCGCCCTGAAATGCGTTTAAACTCGTAATGTATTCAGGTCGCTATTTCACAACCCTGACACAAGTTTGGTGGGTTGTGATCCTATTATTTCCCGGTTACGATACCAACTCTAGTCTATGGAGGTGTTACTAGTGCCACGGTGATTGGTTAGTGGGCCTCAGTCCTAATGGTTAGGTTAGGTTAGTTGTGGCTCTTTTCGAATTAGGACCTTATAAGGACTGGGGCCCATTAGGAGTAGAAACCCATTAGAACTGGGGCCCATTAGGAATGCGGACCTGTTAGAACTGTGGGGCTATTATAACTACGAGCCCATTAGAACTGGGGCCCATTAGAACTGAGGCCCATTATGACTACGAACCCTTTAGCTCTGGGGCCCATTAGAAC
>CAUDMG010004068.1:2980000-2987500 GCA_958450375.1 Homarus gammarus | reverse complement strand
TTGGTGTGACATAGTGTACTGTAACTCACATTGGTTATTAATTACAGTGACATGGGCAGAATAATGGCGTCAAATTTGTACCGAGACTCAACGTTGGGAAAATAATGATAATAATAATAATAATAATAATAATAATAAAATGAAAACATAATAACAGCAAAAATAATATAAATAATAAAACAATAACAACAGCATCAACAATAACAATAATAACAAAAACGCTAATAATTATACATTCCATCACCATAACTGTCTCCTATAATCGAATAATTCTAATATAATCTCCCAATAACTATACTATATAACGCCAGCCCTACGATTATTGCCTGGCGAACAACAATGCCTAGGGCGGGGCTGGTAAGGGAGGGGGGGAGGGTGTTATGGAGGGGAGGAGGAGGAGGAAGGGGGGGGGGAAGGGAGAGATGGAGGAAGGAAGAAGAAGTGAAGAAGACAAGGAAGTGAAGAAGACGAGGATGAGAAGAGGAAGAGAAGAAAGAAGAGGAAGAACAAAAACAACAAGACGAAGAAGAGGAGGAGGAGGGTTTTAAAGATGGCCGCCAACAAGAGGAATCAACTTATAATTATTGAATTTTCTTCCCAGTCCTTAGCCCGCTGTGGTGACTCATCTACACCCCCCTTACCTAACCTCTCCTACCACCACCACCCTAACCTAACTATCAACCCCTTAACTACCACAAACTACCTACCATCCAACCTATAACTACCACAAACTACCTACCATCCAACCTATAACTACCACTAACTACCCAAACAACCCGTAACTACCTACCATCCAACCTATAACTACCACTAACTACCCAAACAACCCGTAACTACCTACCATCCAACCTATAACTACCACAAACTACCTACCATCCAACCTATAACTACCACTAACTACCCAAACAACCCGTAACTACCTACCATCCAACCTATAACTTCCACCAATTACCCAAACAACTCCCTAACAACCACTAACTACCCAAACAACCCTTAATTACCACAAACTACCTACCATCCACCCCTTAACTACCACCAACTACCCAAACAACCAATCACATCAAAACAAACAAACCACTCACTTGTATAGGACCACAAACTCGAACCAGTGTCCTCGAGGTCTCCAAAAAATTATTATGTCGCCCTTGATGGTTATATATAAGTGTCTGCCTGTTTGTCTGCGTATGTGTCTGTCTGTATATAGACTTGACTCTACACACACACATCACAAACTCTATAAATCAGTTCACCTGGATTTTATCTTCACTATGATAATAAAAAAAAAATTTAACTGGATATTCTTTCATTTTAATCTAGAATATTTCAGTTCAGTTTGGTTTAATTTCTCATAATTTATCGATTATTTAATGCTATATGTTTCACTAATTTCGTCCCTATTTTATAACGTGTGTTTCAAATTGCTTCGTTCAACCACATTGTTTTATTTGTCAATATATTTCGTTTCTGTATCACCACACCAGAGCACTGTTATTTGTTGATATATATATATGACGTCACTTTTCAATTGATGACGTCATTTGTTGATATATATGACGTCACTTTTCAATTGATGACGTCATTTGTTGATATATATATATATATGACGTCATTGTTGTTTTATGACGTCACTGTTCAATTGATGACGTCATTGTTGTTTTATGATGTCACTGTTAATTCCATGACGTCAGTTGATCCTCTAAGCATATTTTTCATTTATTAAAAAATATCTACATGTATAAATATTTCTTTCATTTTTCGCCGTTCAGTAAACAAACAAACAAATAAATAAACAAATAAATAAATAAATAAATATCTTCCTTGTTTTCAATATTTTTTCTTTCGTTTCTTTCAGTTTTCTTCGCATATTTTCGTTTCGTCTATTTACATTTTTCATCGTATATAGACATTGACAGGAAGAATGAAGGGAGAGAGAGAGAGAGAGAGAGAGAGATGAGAGAGAGAGAGAGAGAGAGCTCACTATTTTCACTGTAAAAAGTTGAAAAGACTAGAAGCTTCATCTTTCAGCTTAATAGAGATAAAGGTGTTGAAAAAATTCATTTCTTCCGAACAGATAATTTTCACAGGTAAGTCAGGTAATTATCACAGGTAAGCTAGGTAATTAGCACAGGTAAGTCAGGTAATTATCACAGGTCAGGTAATTATCACAGGTAAGTCAGGTAATTATCACAGGTAAGTCAGGTAATCATCACAGGTAAGTTAGGTAATTATCACAGGTAAGTCAGGTAATTATCACAGGTAAGTCAGGTAATTATCACAGGTAAGTTAGGTAATTATCACAGGTAAGTCAGGTAATTATCACAGGTAAGTCAGGTAATTATCACAGGTAAGTTAGGTAATTATCACAGGTAAGTCAGGTAATTATCACAGGTAAGTTAGGTAATTATCACAGGTAAGTCAGGTAATTATCACAGGTAAGTTAGGTAATTATCACAGGTAAGTTAGGTAATTATCACAGGTAAGTCAGGTAATTATCACAGGTAAGTTAGGTAATTATCACAGGTAAGTCAGGTAATTATCACAGGTAAGTCAGGTAAGTTCTACTTCTCTGTTAAAACACTTTCTCTCTCTCTATCTCTTCGTTGTCTCTCCCAGGGTCATAAAGTCTCGCTATATCTCTCGTTAAACTACTACAAATTAGAATTCTCCGTTCACTCGTCGTTAATTCTTGAACCATCTCGTTAAACCCCGTCTGTTGTTATATATTTTCCTTGTGATTTATTTATTTTTTTAAGTCTAGAGTCGATCACGGTTTTATTTAATTCGGTTTGGTTAATTTTTTTTTAGGTTGGTTTAGTTTAGGTTTAATTAAGTTGGTTTTAGTTAGGTTTAATTTAGGCTAGGTTTTATTTACGTAGTTTTAGTCTGGTTTAGGCTATGTTATGTTTTAGTTAGATGTGTGTGTGTTTGTGTGTCTGTACTGTTAGATATAAAAGACGTAGGTGACAATTACTACCAATTAAACCTATTCTAATTATCCCATTTACCTATTATGTCATTATTTCGAGTCTTACCTATCCTACTCTTTATTTTTACGTCATTATTTCGAGTCTTACCTATCCTACTCATTATTTTTCTTCCTCTGTCATCTCTCCCTTTCTCTTACCTATCTAGACATTAATGGCACCCGGGAGAGGCCAGATCCATGTGAAAATTATAAATAAACAAACACATAAGCAATCAGTTCCCTCACACACACTCTCGACCTTCATCAAAAATTTTCATAGTTTTCATCATTTCTTTACAAAGTTTTTAATATTTCACAGTGCGGAAACAACAGCGGGTGAAGGAATCAATGTGGTAATGGTATATAGTTTGACGACTGAGAATAAAACAATATGGATGGCGGTCAGTTGAGGTCCAGATCCGTGTGAGAGTTTACTGTGATTCTTATTTATCGTTTAGTTTTGTTTTTTTTTTACTAACTGATCTGTCTTTAGTTAACGTATTATTTATATTTTGTAAAGTTGAAAAAAAAATAAAGTAAAATGGTGTTATTCTTGTATATTTTAACCGGGGGAGGATTCTTGCGGGGGTTAAACTATCACACATTAACATTTATTGGCTATTATAATCACTTCACAAACTCGAAATAAAAAAATAATAGCGGTAATACTTTCCAAATTTCTATAAATATATACAAAAGTACAAATTCCTAGCGCCAGTGAGGGTTCATATGTACGCGAATCCCACTGCACCATTGGTCTACCTGTCGTAAAAATGAATGTTAAAAAAATACCACAAACATAATAGCTACGGTTAAAGTTAGATTAGCTTAGGACAGATTACGGTTAGGGTAAGTTAAGGTTAGATTACTTTAAGATTTAGGTTATAATAAATATTAGGTTAGAGGTGGCTCGGATTGACGGGAAAATTAAATAGCACCGCGGTGTTGTTCGTGGTACACCTCCCAACACGGACCGTCTTAGCTTGGTGTCGTCAGTGTGGAGGCAGCGGGAAGCCCGACACGGTCCAGGGGGATGGACTTGAGGGGCGTGTCCATCACATTTAAACTCTAATTATTTACAACACACCGCTGCTTCTCGCGGTAACTGATGCTATGCCGTACAGAGAGAGAGAGTACTTTCGTTACATAGCAAGTCCGGCGCTTTGTATCTCACGACACTTCTTACATAGCTAAAACGGGAGCAATGCTTTATCCAGGACATTTGTGGTATAGCATTGGGACTTGCTATGTAACACTGAAAACTTCGCGACTTGTTACAAATATTTTAAGACACTTTGCTATACACCGTGTCCGTATCGTCACAACACTTTCTATGTACGCCAAAACACTTTCTATGTACGCCAAAACACTTGCTATGTAGCTTGTATAATCTGGACACTTGCTACTTAGTTCTGGACGCTTGCTACATAATCAGAGCACTTGTTTCACAGCCAGAGTACTTGCTATATAGCCTTGACACTTGCTACATTGCCAAAACACTTGTTACGTAGCCAGAGCACTTTCTAGAACATCCAGCACAGGTATAGCCAACACGGACACAAGGCTGGCTACATAAACACGCCATCACGAGCCTATTTCTAGCCACCAATGGTTCAAATTGGCGAAATAAAAAATAATCCCGCCGTTCTTTCTTAAGTCAGAAACTTTGTATATTGTATCAAACACAACACAACACAGTTCTCACAGTACAGAAGATACAAAAGGCGTCGAAAATTTACTGATATATATTTTATTTTGTTTTTTTCTAGAATATATTACCTGTGAGTTGTAATTTTCGGATATTTTTAATAAAGGAAAGTTTTTGTTTACATTCTGATGGTGGCGTAATTTTGCATAGACGCTTTGATTCACTTTTTCACCAACACTATGTATTTATTCTTCGTTTCGTGTTAAAGTTCTGTCTTGTTTACGCTCCCAGGCGAAGCAAATCACAAAACCGGTTTCAGGTGGTTGTGTTTACCTAACTGATACACAGGGGCACTGGAACACCTTTATCACCACAGCACACTATAGCCACAGGACACTCACCCTCCGCTAACACAGTCGAGCGAGGGGGGGGAGGGGCGTGGAGGCTGTGCGTGCGTGAGGAGGTAGAGAGGTAGGTAAAGAGGAGGTTGAGAGAGAGACAGAGAGAGAAGAGGGGAGAGTTGTGCCTCGCTTGGAGGTCGACGGGTTAGTGCGAGCGGCCGGCCGCCTAGACCACCACCACCACCAGCCAGCCACACATACACACACGCACACACACTCTCAGGTAAGCCTCGCCGCACCTCACTGTCCCTCTACGCCTCACCTGTACCGCCTCAGATCCTCACACTTCTGCTGGGGACATCCTGAGGGCGTGTGGAGGCCAGAGTGTGAGGCAGCGGCGCCCTGGAAGCCGCAAAGAGGGTGTCTCAAACAGGTTATAAGCTGCAGGAACGAATCATGTCCAGAGGCTGTCGCGTCGAGGAGGAGGTGGCGGTGGCTGAGGGAGGGAGGGAGGGAGACTCACATGTTGAGATGTCAGCAGCTACAAAACGCCTGATCCTGTTAGCTGTGTCAAGTGGATTAGCGAGCTGAACCACGCAGCTATGATCGATTCTACACAGCTAAGATACATATCCCCTTCTTCTAATTAACATACAAACACCCCTACCCCCCTCACCCCCCTTCCCCTCACCCTTCAGTAACGACGCTTCGTACGCCAAAAGGTAAAATCCGGGCAGGTGAGGGGACACCTAACCTAACCAAACCAAACCAAACCTAACCTAACCTAACCTAACCTAACCTAACCTAACCTAACCTAACCAAACCAAGCCAAACCAAGCCAAACCTAACCTAACCAAACCAAACCTAACCAAACCAAACCTAACCTAACCTAACCTAACCTAACCTAACCTAACCAAGCCAAACCTAACCTAACCAAACCAGGGATCTCCACCACATCTCTGACCTAGATGATTCAGGAGCTCCGGCGCGGTTCTGCCAGGCCACACACATACACGCACACACCGCCTCAGACGTACACACACGCACGCACGCACACACACGCTCCTGCACACACGTGACTCAGAAACGTGAGGGGAGAGTGGAGAGAGCAGGAGGTCGCGCGTCTCTCTCTCTCTCTCTCTCTCTCTCTCTCTCTCTCTCTCTCTCTCTCTCTCTCTCTCTCCTACTTAATAAAGATATCCACCTCTCTTTAGTTTTTCATCTCCATAGCTCACTTTACACGAGAGAGAGATAGACAGAATGAATGAGAGAGCGAGAGAGAGAGAGAGAGAGAGAGAGGACAAAGTTCAATGCCAAGGTCTTCAAGAGAGTGTGCGTGAGGGAGCGAGCCAGGCTAATAACACGCTAGACTATAGAGAGAGAGAGAGAGAGAGAGAGAGAGAGAGAGAGAGAGAGAGAGAGAGAGAGAGAGAGAGAGAGAGAGAGAGAGGATACTCGTAAAAATGTGATGAAAATACAGACATACAGACAGACACGAACTACCATCACACAACACTTCCAAATCGTAAAATGAACCCCTTCCCTCCCTCTCACCCTTCCCTCCCTCTCACCTCTCCTCCCTCTCACCCTTACCTCTCCTTCTACCTCACTATCTTCCCTCCCTCTCACCTCTCCTCCCTCTCTAAGTTACCCCTTCTCTCTCTCTCTACCTATCCCCCCATACCTTCCTCCCCTACCTTTTCCCTCCTCCCCCTCACACAATAGGTCATAGGTCAACTAGTCTCTTCCTGTGTCACCTTGCAACCAGGTGCGGTAGATGAATGGGTCACCTTCACTGACCTTCCCACAAGACCTACGGCACTCACGTTCGAGCCCCCCCCCCCCCTCCACCGACACACACATACACTGCACTTGGGTCACACAAAGGTCATGAGGTCAGAGTTTATACCACACACACACACACACACACACACACACACACACACACACACACACACACACACACACACACCCAGACTTGTTACATTCTTACCCTAAACCTCTTTCTCCCTTTACTTTCTACTCTCGTTCCCCTTTCACTCTCTCTCTCTTCACTTTCTCTTCACACTCTCTCCCTCCCTTTCATTGCACTGTCCTTCTCTTCTTCTCTTTTCTTCCTTCACCCTTAATCTCCTTCACTCTCCACTCCTTCATTATACATACCTCCTACAAACACTTTCTCCATCACCCTCAAATAATGATGAAAATTATGTATATATTTACCATTAATACTTATACATAGATCTCACTATAGTCATCCAATGTGTTCCTGAATTAATCACTACAAATAAAAAATAAAATAAAGTTACAATACCTATTTTTAGTGTGTTTACAGAGGTATTTTGTAAGTCTTTTACCGTCTAATTTGATGATAATATCTTCTATAATTATATCATTGTAAATTTCAAAGTCACAAATATATGAAAGTCAGATAAATAGCTAGTGAGATGTAGTATGTGTGGCGTCGTAGTTAGTCAGTCAGTCTACCAGCCAACCAGTCAGTCAGTCTAACAATAACATCACAATAGAACAACTACCACCACCAC
>CAUDMG010004068.1:2917500-2975000 GCA_958450375.1 Homarus gammarus | reverse complement strand
GGTGAGGGTGGGGGGTGGATGAGTGGAGGCGGGGGGAGGGGGGGGTAGTGGTGAGGGTGGGGGGTGGATGAGTGGAGGCGGGGGGAGGGGGGGTAGTGGCGAGGGTGGGGAGTGGATGAGTGGGGGCGGGGGGAGGGGGGGTAGTGGTGAGGGTGGTGGGGGTGGATGAGTGGGGGCGGGGGGAGGGGGGTAGTGGTGAGGGTGGTGGGGGTGGATGAGTGGGGGCGGAGGGGGGTAGTGGTGAGGGTGGGAGGGAGGGTGGGGGTGAGGTGAAGTTGTGGTTGGGGGTGGAGGAGCTAGAACAATTCCCCTAAGGAAAAAAAAAATTTTCCTTCGTCACTTTTTTCCTTATCCTTAAAAAAATTCATACTCAGATAAATTTTCCCCCCAAAATTTATAAATTTCATCAAGTTTCGGGAAATTTCACCATTTGACCCATTACACTAAATATATAAACAGGATATCTAAATTATGTGTTTTTATTGATGTTTATAAGACAATCTGCACCCACACCCTTTCACCCCACGTCTTCAGTAAGTATGTGTTAATACTCATTCATGCGTGGTTCACCGTCGACGTGGTTGGGGTTTTTCTTCACTCTGTACAGCACTGAAGACGTAGTTGTGTGTGAGTGAGTACATTTTATAGACGGGAGTAAGCTGTGTACTCTGTCGGTTGGGGAGACACTCAGACGTTCTCGGAGGAAGTTTTCGCGTCAGTGTTTATTTAGTAAAGCTTTAAAATGGTCGACTAGCACCCCCGCCTGCCCACGGATCTGTGTATGTCAGAATAATTTATAATTTACAGTAAGCATTCAACGGGGATAAACTTGACAAAAAATCCCAAGCAGTTCAATTCCAGAACTTTCACATGTTGACTAAAATTTTCTTGTCTAAATCAGAAAGTTCTATCACTTATACTTGTTTAATGTTATTGGACTAACATATTACGAACATTGTTACACGCTTAAAGGCCTTTTGTTGTTGAAGGGTATTAACAAAATTACATTTTTAAGACCAATCACAACATATCGACGCACAATTATCATTTCAATCAACTTACTTCTGCAATATTGCTATTTAAGCACTGACGTCGGCATCAGTATCATGAACCCAAGATAAATAATACAACAAACACAAGATATGGATGGTGTTGTACGTAACTTTCCAGCCCAAATCCCCAATAACACTGCCTGCCTCTCGCCTCACCCTAGCACAAACACTACCAACACACTCCACATACTTTCACTCAACGATAACACACTTTTCACTCAAGATCGTACACAATTAACATTTTTTATTATACGAAAACAAAAGCAAAATAAATCAGCGGGTGTAATATCACGACAGCTGAGTGAAAATGAAGGGTAATATTCTCAATATTCTTCCACACGTATCCTCAAAGTCTACCAGGAATGGGATATTGTAAGTTATAAATAATTCACCCAAACTCCACACCAAAGTACAGGTCTTCCTCACATCAACGTCGAAAAATTTCATCGGCTCGGACAGACAAATTACCAGGTTCGTGAAACAATAAATACCGCGCACCCTTGTCTATGCTCGGTATTTGGAACACAAACAACACATTGTACTGAAAAACAAAATAAAAATAAAAATAACATTAATGGTAAACTCTCAGTGGGATAAAAGAATCAATATTTGCTTACGAACTTTTGCAAATGGATTCTACCAGATAAAAAAAAAAACACGAAATCTCTCAAGCGTTACCTTTAAATAAAATAACTTCGACAAAGATTAAAATAATTACTATAAATACCTAAAACGTGGTAGGCTACTATTAAAAAAGAGAGAGAGAGAGAGAGAGAGAGAGAGAGAGAGAGAGAGAGAGAGAGAGAGAGAGAGAGAGAGCCAATATGTCACTAAACAGCGTCATTTCCTGATACCTGCACTTTTAAGATCTTCATAAATAGATCATCAACTTCCAATATTCCTTTAGCCGGTTTTTATCCTCGAACACAACTGAGAAACCTGCCACAGTCTCTTCTATAAGCTACTAGAAACCTTCCTGGCGTTCACATGACTGGCGACCCTGGCGTTCACGAGATGGGTATGACCTTGACGTTCACATGACCCTGGCGTTCACGAGATGGGTATGACCTTGACGTTCACATGACCCTGGCGCTTACGAGATGGGCATGACCTTGACGTTCACGTGACCCTGGCGTTCACGAGATGGGTATGACCTTGACGTTCACGAGATGGGTATGACCTTGACGTTCACGAGATGGGTATGACCTTGACGTTCACATGACCCTGGCGTTCACGAGATGGGTATGACCTTGACGTTCACATGACCCTGGCGCTTACGAGATGGGTATGACCTGTACTAAGTCAACATTATTCTCACATCACAAAGGTTAAATCAAGGTGTAATTAACATTATTATTATTATTATTATTACCGTTATCATCAATACTGCCGTTATTATCATTATCAATAGGTGTATCATCATTGTCGTCATTAAACAAGAAGTAATTCGTTTACACTGGAAATAAAAATATTAAAAGACGCGCGTGAATCCTGGGACGTTAACCCGCCTCGTCCCGATCCTTTAAAGAGACTCTGACTTCGGCTTCTTTAAAAAAAATATGCACGTCTTCTTTTACAAACTTATATCTAATATTCCCGAGTTCATAGTTAATTCCAGTTAAATTTTGTAGAATTACTATGTAAGAGTTAGTGTTAAGTTAATGGATATATATATAATTTTCGTTTTTTATTTTCTTAGAAAGGCATTCGGAGACAGACAGAGGCAACTGACCGCGCCAAGACAGTGTGAACCTTCTCACAAATGCGTGTGTGTATGACTGTGTGGTTACCTGTGTATGTATCGATGTATGTCTGTGTGGTTACCTGTGTATGTATCGATGTATGTCTGTGTGGTTACCTGTGTATGTATCGATGTATGTCTGTTTGTATGTATGAAACGTATTAAACAACAAAGCCTTTCTCACGCTGCCACATCTAATGTTTACTCACGGTCACTACAAAAAATTTTCCTTCTTGTTATTATCCAATTTAAAACATTAGATGAAGAGAACCTTTATATTATACGATATTACTTAACATTATTATTTTCATTTATATTATCATACACCCAATTAGAAGGAAAACTCAGCCTAGGAACTTTTGTGATTCTATCTTTGTGTGGTAGCTTATAAGAGACAAGGGATACGTACCCAACATCTACCTCAAGTTCGGTTCGGTTCGGTTTGGTTAAGTTCGGTTAGGTTAAGTTCGGTTAGGTTAAGTTCGGTTCGGTTAAGTTCGGTTCGGTTAAGTTCGGTTTGGTTAAGTTCGGTTAGGTTGCAGGTGTAGTCGTGTTTCTCCCACTAAATTCACTTATATGTATTAATCAAAATTTCATCTCTATGTCTGAGGGTTGGCGACCACTGCCCCCCAAAAACATATTCAAGCTACCTATACAGAATGATATATTTATGAAATTACAGGAACGTTATAGAAAATAGAAATAAATAAATAAAAATTCCCTTTTCAATAATCAAGACGCAATACTACGACTATTAAAAACTTAATAAAGTTGGAAAAATATTAAATATATTCCTAAAACAGGCAACATGTGACATTTCCCCAATGGCCTTCGTTGTAGAATTCCGGTCACAAAAACGAGAATAAGAGAGTTACCGAGTAGAGAAAATGGTAAAATTAAATATGAACAATAAGCCGTGGGGGGGGAGAGGGGGAGAGGGGGAGAGGGAGGGGGAGAGTGGGAGGGGGAGAGAGAGGGGGAGGGGGGGAGAGGGAGAGGGGAGAGAGGGAGAGGGGGAGAGGGAGAGGGAGAGGGGGAGGGGGGGAGAGAGGGGGAGAGGGAGAGGGGGAGAGGGAGAGGGGGAGGGGGAGGGGGAGACTATGCAATTATTAAAAAAAAATCATTAAATAAAAGTGAATATAAAATCTCAAACGAAAAAAAACTCATAATATAAAAAATTTAACTTATGAAACTTTGCAAATGTATCAAAAGATAAGTTAATTAATAAAGTTAAATTAAAATATATATACACAAATTCTATAAATACATAAACTTATTAAAAAATATAAACAAAATAAATAAAATAGACCATAAAAACATAAAAAACTTGTAAATAATAATAACCCGCATTTATTACCTGTAAATTTCAACATAGTAAGGGTTCCTGTTAAGCCTCCAGGTAGTGTATGAAGGGAGACGCCCGCTGCTATTTTCCAGTCTTTTTCACAATTATTCCTTTATTTACATTTCTAATTCTCATGATATCATTATTTTGAGACATTAAATAAGTGACAGCTATTAGGCAGCATTTGGTAGACATTAGACAGCATTTGACAGATATTAGACAGTATTTGACGATAATCCGACGCATATTGATATTATTACACGGGGCACATATTACTTTCATTTAAACTACACATATTTTAACTAACAAGTGTTAAAAAAAAAGACCGTATTGAAAGATTTAGCTTAAACACATATACAGTTACACTCATATTCATTCCTACACACACACACTTACATACGCACACATACACTTACATACATACATACATACTCTCCCCCTCCTCCCCCCTACACATATGTAATCACCAACACAGGTAGTCAACTCAGGTAAGGGTAATTAAGGTGAATTAAACACGTGCATAATTAAGCAGTGAGCTCATTCCGGCTCCACTTAATTAAGGTTTAAGTTGACAGGTATAGTCAATTACGATGAGAGAGAGAGAGAGAGAGAGAGAGAGAGAGAGAGAGAGAGAGAGAGAGAGAGAGAGTATTAGGTGCTGTACTCAATTTAAATATTCAAATTATCATTAAATGCAAACTCTCCACAACCTAAAAAATCCTTCAGTAAATTTAACAAAACAGAAACTACTACTATCACTACTACTACTACTACTACTACTACTACTAATAATAACACCGATAACAAAAACAGGGAGGGAGACAGCGAAAGGAAGTTAGCCCTGACGAAGGTTAACACGTATCAGGGCAGCGTGTCAGGGTCAGGCAGCCGCTACAAAACTTCCGCCACCTCATCCTAAATTGGTATATCAGACGCCTTGCCCTGCCCCTTATTCTGAACGCCAATTGTAATAGGAAAATATAGAATAGACACTCTTAAAATGTGTTCATTAGTCCGTAAAACCCACATTTTTAATGGGTAACTGAACTAAAGTTACTCATTTACCACAAGTGTTTTATGTTATTTCTATTGGGTGACTCAATTAATCTCTTATATGGTTCTATTCTTATTTAAAAGTTAACTGGATATATTAATGTTATCTCCGGGAATGTGGTATTAAAATATGGGCCTGGTGGAATGATTGATATGTTATTGATAAACGGAAGCGGCCACAACACATGACCTTTGTAATGTGATCCAACCCAAGTTTTATCGGAACAAAAAAACAACAACATAGTTTTATAGGTTAAATAAATATATAAATGCGAGGCAAGGCAGAAATAAAATATAATAGAAATAACGCTTATATATAAATTAATATTATCCGGATCACTGACTGAATAGCCCTCGCTCGTTTATTTCACCCGATGATTAAACACCTGGGGTTGTTAGATAAGGAAATGTTATATAGGTAAATATTAGAGTCGTTAATCTTAAGGTGAAATAAACTGGGGGGGTTAATTATCAGGTGATTCCAATTTCCAAGGTTTGAGCTGGGCGCCGCGTGTTGCAGCAGCTGGCCACCAGAGCGGCGCCACCTCAGTGTAAACATGGCGGGGCCTAGTGATGAGCTTAACTTTAAGTCTACAGCCTTCGACCCCAATAAAGCTCTGTCCTTTGACGATGTACAAGTCCCAGACCCGGATGCCCAGGAGTATGAAGATCTCAACTGCTTCAGAACAGCAGTACACAGCCATAACTTCAATGTTGTGCGAGATATTCCCGGTGTAAGTGTGTGTGTGTGTGTGTGCCGCTAGAACCATAGTAGGGATAAGTTTAGCTGTGGTGTGTACTGGTGGTTGGGTGAATCTGTTAATAAGTTCAATAATCGAGTTAGCTGAACCTGTTGATTACTGGATATTAACAATGGTAGATGGTTGCTGATAGAAGAATGAAATGAATATGCAAGGATGTAGCCACACAATACATCATTAATAATAACACGCAAAAACTAACCAAATTAACACAATGACTTTACAGTTTATATTACTTGTTTAAAGTGGGCAGGGCTTTGAAGTAGAGGGAAAATGTGGGGTAAAATACTAAAAAATAACACCAAACAAATCTTTGGAAACCTTACCTAACGTTTCCTAACCTTTAAAAATCCTGAAACTAAGAAAATTTACCTGATTCATGCTTTCGGTGTTTAGTAGGTGATGTTTCCTGTTTTTGGTATGTTTTCGGTGTTCAGATGAGGGATTCATAAACTCTTAAAAAAGTGATTCTTAATATTTTTACAAGTTAGTAAACGTTGGGTCAGGTTTTCATAGGTTTGTTTGTGTTATGTTTAGTATTTTACCCCACATTTACCCCCACTTTAAACAAGTACAGTACTGTAATATTGTTGGTAATTTTATCGATTAAAATACTCGAAAAATCTAAATCTCCGACGGAAATGCCAGAGAAGAAACGTGTCTTAGAATAGAATGAACTATGCAAAAATCGTGTTTTAATTAAGGAATTGAGTTGGGCTCACTTATGCAAATTTACCATATTTCTTATAATTAATTGAGATCTGGTTTGGTATGTGTAACATTATTAAAGACATGCTGGGATACTCAATACCAACAGATAGTGTTAGACAACTGATCTAGTCTTGCTATAGCTGACAATATTGATAGTGTTAAGAGTTGGATGATTGAACACAAGAGTATTTGCTAAATGTACAATGTATTTTGTCTACTGAAAAGAAAAGTAAAGTATATGTTTATATTTAATGATCATAGAACTATATGGGAGATGATTACTTAATAAATGACTAAAATGGATACAATTCTTTAATACATGTTTTAGTAATTTATTTAGATACATCTCCCATATAGTTTTATGACCATTAAATACAAGATTACCAATACAGTACTACAGTATTTGGTAAAGATTTAGAAGAGGTCAACCATGGAACTCTATTTTAGGGTTGTCACCTTAATACAATAGTGTACGGTATTCTCTTTTTTATTTTCATTGAAACATTTGTGTTTATGCAATGGATGTCCAGTGCTGGAGCAAGATAAGAATGATATAGAGGCTGTGTGTGTCTCTGTGTCTTCTGACTTTGGTGAATAAAATCAAAATGTGTGATATTAGCAGGAATGAATCACTCTGAGGTTAATGTCTGTTGAAATCAATGATTCCTTTGGGACTGGATTTGGTTCTGTGTTTCACAACCAATGAATACTAAGGTGGCAAACTTAAAATGGGAGTCTTTTCCCTTTCATATATAGCCAACTTAAATTATATTTATTGTAAACTTTATTTATTGTGAAATCAATAAGGTCTTATAAAACATTTTATCAAGAATGCTTAAAATCTTAAGAGTTGAGATCTTAGCTACTTTTGTATTACAGTATTTTACACTCATAAGTTATCCTGTGTAT
The DNA here is from genome assembly GCA_958450375.1 of Homarus gammarus. Taxonomy (NCBI): domain Eukaryota; kingdom Metazoa; phylum Arthropoda; class Malacostraca; order Decapoda; family Nephropidae; genus Homarus; species Homarus gammarus. The sequence continues at coordinate 2,967,428 of CAUDMG010004068.1, read as the reverse complement.
TATTATCAATAAAAGTATCCCTCCATCATAAAGACTTACTAAAGAGATTATTGAGACAAACAATGACCTGTCAGGGTCTGGCTGCCTCTGCCCACCATCTTCCAACACTTGTGTTACTTTCTCTACTACTGTAACTTATATTTTCTATATTACTGTTTTACTTTGCTTGGGTTTTTTGTATTTTAAGGTAAAGCTTATATACTGCACTGTTCAGGTGTTTTACCTGGATATCTGGCTTTGTTTCAGTTTACTAACTTTGCCTCTTAACTTTTACTATCTTGTGGACTCTACAGGTAGCTAGTTGGCATTTGTTCTATCCTGTATCTGACTTGTTCAATCTCTAAACTTTCTTATACTGTACTGTACAGTTTACTGAATGGTGAAGTTTAGTTTATAGTTATTATATCTGACTTTATTTGAATCTTTTATTGTTTCTCTTGAATAAATTATTCAATCTGCAGCCTCTTCTATACTACAGTGTGTAGGTCAGTTGGTACAGTTATTCCTCCTGTTTCTTCAGAGTCTAACTTTCTATACAGTACTGTGAGGTTTAATTTCTATCTCTGTGCCTCTGCATAGTTAATGTCTAACTTATCTCTAAGATGCTGGCGATACAATTCTTCAATATTCACACGGATATGATATTGCACCTTGGTACAACTCACACTGTAGCTAAACACCTATTTTAGTAGCTAACAATTTTCCTCCAATAAAAAAAAGGGGAAAAAGAAAAGATTCACTTAATATTAGTTTTCATTTTAAATTTTCTCAACCTGTTTTTATGAATTGAAATTTCTTATCATAACTTTTACCTTCTTTGGGAATATGAAGATTAAGGCGGTAACAACCATAAATGTACTTGTAAGTTATATCTGTGTTGATTTATTTGAACTAAAGCTCTTGTTGATTTAGCCTATACTATCTCTTATTGTTTGGTCAAGAATTAAAGAAGTCATTCATGTATTTGAGTGATTTTCTTGTCATCAGTAGTTGTGTGTGTCTCATATGAATCTCAAAATTCCATTCAGTAACAAAAACCACAAAAAGTAAAAAAAAAAAAAAAATCTTATTTTTAGCTTTCCTGTGAGACAATATTGATGTCAGCTAATACAGAGGTCATGGCACTGATGGCATCGTATCATAGTCAGTGTCGCCATCAATGTAATGATGTCGGTTTTGTCTCAATGTGCCAGTAGGCGAACTCTGTTAAATTTCTGATAATTGTTATGATGTAATAAAAGATTCAGTTTAATAACATACTGGACACATGATTAATTGATAATTTCTCAATAGGTTTCAAATTACAAATAAATAGATTTACTTTAATTATAAGTTAAACGCTAACCCAGATATGTAACTGTGTGTCATTATGCAGTACAGTATTACGCTTTGTCTTATTTATTGTGAATTATTTACACAAGCCCAGTAATCTTTAGTCTTGAAAGCAACTTTAAAATTTATTGAGGATTGATCTTAATTATAGGAAGAACACGTGATGCACTTCTTTACGGCACAAAATTAAATATATCCACTACAACGAATTTGGTTTTATTGTAAAAGTACTGGTAATAATTCTTTGTACACACACACACACACACACACACACACACACACACACACACACACACACACACACACACACACACACACACACACACACACTACACTACAACTTCCACAAGACTCTTCAAAGACATGCCATACTGTACATTGTATCATACAGTCGTCCCTGATAGCTAACAGTGCATTGAAGCGCAGTGTAATCAAGCGTACAACACTCGCTTAAACTTTCTACGCCTCTTATGGTGATATGTAATTTATCGTTCTTTTTTTTTCCCCCGGAGAGGCCATGAGCTACAACCTTGACATTAGCGATCACTCACACGATGATATTGAAGTTTTTACGAATAAGTCCGACGTGTTTATAGCAGCTACGTTCTTTTGTTATGCTGATGCTGTACGAGAATGTTCACACGTAAACACTGTTCATTAAAGGAAGAATTATTCACCGATACAATACGTTGTTTTCACGCACAAGGTAAAAGAATTAATAACAAAAATAAAAATAAAATCTAATAATAGTGAACCAATTATTAAATACAGTTTTTTTTCTTTTTTTTGCACCATAAAGTTTTCTCTCTCAAACTGTAATGGTATGTACAGGTTATTTAGCCTGTGATGCAGTATATATTCTTTAAATGGGTGAATACCAGATGACAAAATAACCCTACCTACATTACAAACTGAGAAACCTTGTCACCTAATTGTTACAGAGACTTTTGAGTTACATTAACCCTTTGAGTATGATTACTTTAACACCTTGACTACCGTATCAGTAACCCCTTGAGTACGACACTTTTAACTCCTTAAGTACGATGACAACCTTTAAGTATATTGACACTAGTTCTAACCCTTTGAGTACGATGAATGTAAGGTCCTTGTACTCAGTGGGTTAACACCATCGTATTCAAGGAGTTAAACTGTCAACTTCTCATGACACTGCCTCTACCACAACAACCAACAAAACACACACACACACACACACACACACACACACACACACACACACACACACACACACACACACACACACACAGTGCTTCATCCCGGCCCGACCCTTGCCTACCCCTGACAGGTATTGGGCCCTGGAGGCATCCCCAAGCCAGCGGTATGCCAGATTCCTGCAGGGAGGCACTTCACACCTGACCAAGGTAAACCTGACACTAATTATTTCTTGTAATGGTCATCTTACCTTGAACTGTTTTAAGTGTACCCAATGTATCACAATACCATGTTTTTTCTAATAACAGTTTTACCTTGTGTTTAAAGCCCACTCTTGGTACTGAACAATGTTATTTCACCATAAAGGAAAATAAGAATACATTACTATAAAAAGTTTCAGTGGAATAAACGCAACAATATATTTAGTTATTTACCGATATAATGGTGGTGATGTTGTGAGGGTCTGTTAGAGAATACTCAGGAAAGAGTTGGTAGGCTAAAACAAAGTGTAAATCACAGTACTATACCTACATATCCTGAGGTTTTGGGGAATCAGTCTTACCTGAAATAAAGAGGGAAAGTGTTATTAGTATGACAACATTTTGGTACATTTAACCTTTTTTATAATGCTTTTAAGTGCTCTGAACACCTCATTCTCAAAGGTAATTTAATAATGTTATGGCAGGTAATACAAGAAGACTGTAAAATTGTGGTTAATAATGACACAAGTAATTTTAACACCGATTCATAATACCAGGTTTGTTAATGGTGGTGAAACTGTGATTATAAAAAACAAAAAAACAAAAAAAAAAACATTTAAAGCATAAGAAATTACTTTTATTCCAGCGCCTATAAGAGGTCGTGGTCGCAAGCGGCTTCGGAACGTTCTCACTCGCATGGAGGAGATGACTGGACCTCTGGCCGTCCTTCGCACTTGTCAGCAAAAAGACATTAGGATCAAGGTGAGATTTATAAAATGGGGAGATCCTCTTGTTCCCCTGCTCACTCCACCCCATCCCACCCTGCCATACCCCATCCCACTCCATCCCATCCGACCCCACACCACCACCGCAGTCTTGTAATAATTTTCCCTCAACTATACTGTACTGCTTACAGTTGCCAGAGTGTTAGGAGCACAGCCTTGTCTTCATACACTGTCAGTTGTTCTCTCTAAAGTACTGTACAGTGTTTGTTTGAAATGGGGATCTTGTGATGTTCCCAGTTGGCCACATCACTCAAGAAAAGGTTGTTTACCCCCCACTTTAACCCTGTCAAGTGGGAGGAATATAAGGTGTAGTCTTAGAAGGGGTTACTAAATTGATGAGAAAAAAAAGAAAACATTATTCAACACTTCACGTGGGCAACACTTCACGTGGGCAACACTTCACAGGGGCAACACTTTACGTAGGCAACACTTTACGTAGGCAACACTTCACAGGGGCAGCACTTCATGCGGGCAACACTTCATACAGGCTTCTAACACAAATTGTATGTGTAAAAAATGGTCATACAACATTTTATGTTCGAAAGATAACTATTCAGAGTTAAGTGAGTGACTGTGGGAAGGGCCAAGCAACACACACTGTGCATTAATAAGTTATTAATGTCAGACTTTGGGACTCTGGCAAATACAGTTGTGATCCCTGACAATTTTACACCAACGATCAGCACTGATGAGATCGTCTTTGATTTTATTTAAGTACAGTACAGTATATATATGTAGACTATACTGTATACCGTATAATATATATATACAGTGTGTACGGTGTATATATATATATATATATATTTGGGGTGGGGGAGGAGGCTGTCATTACTCCAGATGCAAAATAGCAGGGCAGGGTTGTCAAGGGCCCAGAAATGTAAGATTTATAGGTAATGAGATCTACATATTCAATATTTAGTGGATCTTGGCTACACTTGGCAAGGAGGCACCTGGGTGTATAGATCTGACAGTGACATTTGTCTCATCTTTTCCCAGGTTATCCATAAAAAATATATATATATATATATATATATATATATATATATATATATATATATATATATATATATATATATATATATATGCAGTTTATATAAAAGAGTATAGTACAGTTTAGGATATATATAATATTCAAACTGCATCTCGTGTGAAAATTTAAACATGTGTTATGCAGATACTGTCCTTTAATAACCTGAATATTTAAAATTATCTGTTTGTTAAGTTTAGTGATGAGTTTTTGGATAATTCACTCAGGTGTATTAGGAACTTAATAGTGAATGTTCAACAGAAACTGATGACTTTAACCAAAACCTTGAAATTTGAACACAATGTAAATAATTAAGACCAGACAAAGAGTTTATCTGCTCTCTTCTCGTTAATAAAACAAATGTAGTAATAATAAGGTAAGGATAATAATACTGTATGAATAAAATAATAATAATAATAATAAGATAATTATACACCTGTACAGTAAAAGTTAAGTCACACACACACACTAACCAAGATGTCAGGAGTGAGGACTTTATACTGACAAAATTTGGGTCTTGAAAACTTAGCACAAACCACATACATAACTGAGATGTGATTATAGGATTAGACTGTGTGTGTGTGTGTGTTTGTTTTAAGAGGAGGACTTTACCGTGGTTGTTGTTGAAGTGTGGGTGAGTGAGAGGTGAGGTGAGGAGAAAGGTTGCACAAGTTGTACGAGTGTCTTGTATATTGTTAGCATGATTGATTGAGTGTGTGTGTGTGTATCTCTCTGTCTGTCTTACCTTTATGTATCTCAAGTCCATCTGTATCTTGCTGTTGCCTGTGTATGCGTATGTAAAGTGTATATTTGTTTAACCTGTGTGTGTATAATTATCTCTTATCGTATATATATATAATGTGTATCCTGTTAGTGTGTGTGTATCATAAATGAGTGTATATGTATTATGAATGTGTATATATGTAGAACCATCTATGATATACAAGAGTATTTATGTAACAATGTTTTAAAGAGAAACACCCCGTGTAAATTGTAACCACATGTAATTAACATTCAACTTGGTCTGGAGGGTAATTAAAATTTAACATGGCTTGTAGGTTAATTAGCAAACTTAATACAAATTACCTGTACTAGGAAGTAAAATGGTACAAAGAGTTACAAAAACATCACTTACAGTTGTACATTGAGTTGTACTGTACTGTACTATGAGGGAGTAATACAGTAGTACATGCTTTGTAAATACTGTACCCAATATAATGTGACCATTACAAAAGTCTTTTATTAATATGAAAAATACAAAATATACAGAATTTATAAACTGTACAGTGCTGTACTACCGAAAAATACGGAATTTGTACCGACACGAAAAATTAATACCTATCAAATGAGCATAGAAATTTTTGTACATAAATTGACAGTATATTTCCTGAGTTATATTTAATGTAAGATAGAGAAAAGGATAAAATAAAATAAAATACCCTAAATTATTCCCCCAAAAAATCTGTGGTCGTGGAGTGACGTCAGAAGAACACACAAGGTTGAATCCATGAGCAGGCGGCCGTGTCCTTACCAGGGTGGGTTAAGGTAGAGAGAGTTCCAGTTTAGTTCTTATGACATACAATATAGTGTATTTAAACTTTTGCGTAACACCAATCTAGATACTTTTTTTTTTATATTTCCCACATGCTGTACTAGGTATAACTTAAGATCTTTTGATAAACCACAGTTGTGTCGTAACTTATGTGTATCAGTTAGATTTGTTGGTAGAGATAGGAACTGAAATAACTTAAATCATGTTTCTTTGGTCAAGTCACAAACATCAGTCAACATGACAGAAAACAGCTACAAACATTACACGGACACCAACAACAACAACTAGAAGGGCGTGAGGCACCAACTTTCACCTGCCCGTCCTCCCAGACCATCTGATGTGTAGGGAGACCTCACCTGGGGCTAAATAGTAGGGGTAGGGGCTTGTTTAGGGCCAAGGGGAAGGGTTAAGAGCTCACTTAGGGCTAAGGGGATGGGTTAAGAGCTCAATTAAGGCCAAGGAGAGGAGGGTATGGTCTCACTTAGGGCCAAGGAGAGGAGGGTATGGTCTCACTTAGGGCCAAGGAGAGGAGGGTAAGGGTGAACTGAGGGTGATAGCAGGTGATGGTGGTAGTAGTAGTGGTGGTAGCAGGTGATGATGTGGTGATGTTAGTGGTGGAGGTGATGAGTACTGAGGGTCTTGTAGTGTACTAAACCCACAACACAAGTGTCAACAAGTCACAACAGGACAGATTGACTGACTGAGACAGCTTCCTCCTGGAGAATGTGACCTAATTACTCTCACCCACCTGGAATTATCGGCAAGTGTCATTTATAAGAATAGGATCACCTGAAGAATCTCAACCGCATCTTGTTTCACCTGAAGATTAAACTACCCTAACACTATTTGGGGGGGGGGGGGATTTTAAGTTATGTTAAATTAGGGTTACATTAGGTTCGGTTTGGTTAAATTAGTGTTAGGGTAGTTATTCTTTTGATGAAATAAGCTGAAATTATCAAATGTGTAAATGTGGTTGACGGTACATAATAGTCATTTGTCAACACAGTGAAAATTATCGTACATATACAGAATCTAAAATCTTTAATTATTGCCAGTTGTCTAGTACAGTACAGCGGTAATAATTATGCGGGATTACCTAGCATAAAGACCCTGGAATTATTTAAAATTATCGAATATGTAAATGTACTCGACGTCGCAATCCCATCAGCTGTCAACAGAGAGAGACAAGACTCGTAATTATCCCCGAGGACTTTAAGCCAACGCATCATGGACTAAACAAGGAAGACAAAACCTCAACTTGTTTTCAATTTTCGATTCGTTTTTTGAGAATGTGAAGTGGGGGGGGGGGGGGGGGCACTAGTGAGGCGAAACCTTTACGATCTTGATATATATTTCACCTGTCCAGTGTTGGTAGTCAGTCTTCCAAGTCACTCATACTGAAGGCTACATTAAGTATTCATGTATCAAGAAAATAGACACGCCCAGATACTGTATATTTTCGAGTGGGAATACGTCCGGGAAGTACAACTTTTAAAACACAGTGAATAATTATTACGACTTGGATACCGTTATACATACACACACACAAAAAGACTATCTACTATGGGGTGATCGATGAATTTCAGAATGAACGTTGCGTCTCCTCTTGTCCGTTGCGTCGTATTTCTTCCAACATAATTTTGTATAGGTAGTTTTTCTGAGTGACTTACACAGTGTAGTTTTGGTGTGCTATCATGGTTAAAAAGTTAAGGGGTTCGATTTTGTTAGGTTAAAAATTAGTTAATGTTAGATTAGGTTACGTTATTAACATTTCAAATTAATGTTAGGTTAAAATTTAGTTAATGTTAGATTAGGTTACGTTATTAACATTTCAAATTAATACAAATCCCTCCTCCATATTATCTTTCTCATCCCATCCTACATCCATCCTTCCTTCTCCCCTCACAATAATCCCCACTCCATCCCATCCTACACTCTCTTTCCCCCCTCCCACATACCTCTTCCCAACCAACAACCTTCACCCCTCCCCCCTTCCACCCTCTCCCACCCCTTCCCATATCTTTCCACCCCTCACTTCTCAATCAACAACCACACCTCATGGGGAGGGGGGAGAGGAGAGACATTTGAATTAATTTTCCTGGCATTTTAAAGTTAGAAGACGGGGTGGAGGGAGGGGGGTGGATCTTGAGAGGTGAGGGACATTGAGATAGAAGAGGGAGGAAGAAGGAGATTGATAGGGGAGAAGGAGAGAGAGAAAATGAAATAAAAAGAGAAATGAAAGTGAATGGGATAAAAATAAAGTGATGAAAGGGAATTGGAGATAGAAAGATGATATAAAAAATAAATGATGAGAGACACGACTGGGGATTGGAAGAGAGAGAGAGAGAGAGAGCACAGAAGATTAACTAAAAGACAGGTAATAATAGTACTAATAGTAATAACGATAATAGCACTAGTACGTAATAGCAACAATACTTCACCTCACAATTAAACTTCCACTCAATAAGACTTCCCTCCCCCCCCCCCCCCTCCCAAAACTAATACGTACTCAACAAGCGGCGTTAATTGATGACCTCTCCGCTAACCCCCCCCCCCACATACATACCAAAAGGTCATCTGCATTAATAACAAACCAGGGTATATAAAAGGTCACATCACTGAGATAGTCTTACCAAGGTTTAATTGTCTGTCATTTTAATTGTAGACAAAAATGAATTAGTGTTAGGTTAGGATATAAGTTATATTTGGTTAGGTTAGGTGTTAGTTTTTCTTGTTGAGACGATTTTATTTATTTAATTTTTGTTGAGCGCCATAAATATTATATCTTTCAATAACTTCTATAACATAATCTTGTCTTTGGAATTAATAAGATATTTGTTTACTTGTTTAATGGTTTATTTATTTATTTTGTTTATGTATATGGTAATTAGATCTTTAATAATGTTGTTTATTTTAGGGGATTTTTTTGTAATCAATATTTTTTCTATAACAAATCGTGTAGTTTTTTTTTATCACAAGTTAAAGTAGTGAAGAAAAACAGAGGAGGAGGAGAGTAAGACTGTGACAAAGGGGAGGAGGAGAGATGTTAAGGAAGAGTAAGAGAAGTAAAGATGATAAAATGAAGGAAGAGGAGGAAGAAAGATGTATGTATGGGGGAGGGAGGAAAGGAGGGTGTAAAGATGGTACAGTACGAGGAGTGAGGGAGGGAGATGGAGAGGAGTGAGGGAGATGTTGAGGTGGAGGAGGAGGGAGAGAAGTGAGGGCGGAGGAGAGAAGTGAGGGCGGATGTAGAGGTGGAGGTCTCACAGGTAGACAAGGTTGAGAGAACGTGATGAGGGAAAGTGATCTTGAAAGGGGGGGGGGGGGCAGGGTTTAGTGAGACCCTGGAGAATGGCAGCTCTCGTAGGGCGACACACACGGGTAGATAGGTCGTGACAGGGGTCGTAATAACAGGACGACACAGTGATTCTAGGTTGTGGTGGGTCGTAGGATAGAGAATGACACAGTGGCGGCGGCCAGGTCGTGAAAGTTGTCGTAGTTGAAAAGGGGAGGAGAAGGAGGAGGTCGTGGGTAGAGAGAGAGGAGGGGGGGGATTGTTGGCTAGAGGGACGATGGAGGAAGGATTTGATTTTAGGTTGAAGGGTTGGGAGAAAGTTTCACTAATGGAGGGGAGAGGAAGAGGAGGAGGACGGGGGGGGGGAGGCTATATTGCAAGGGGTGCAACTTGCATCAGGAGGTGGTGGTAGAGGCTAGTGTGTCGGGGGTGAGTGGGTCGCAGGGTAGGAGGGGCCGCTTGGTTAAGTGGGTCACTGGGTAAAGGTTAGGACCCGGCCCAGCCTACCTCACTCCTTACCCCCCTCCCCCCACTGTGTCATGGAGCATCTCAACCCTCCCTCCATCCTCCTCCACCGTCTCTCCTACCCCCCCACCCCCTCTACACACACACACACAAACTTTCCCACTTACATCACCCAGCTGCAACTCCCCCCCCCCATCTATTAACACCCATCTCAAATCCATCCCCCACCACAACCTCCTCTGCCACATCCATCACCTCGTAATCTGCACGAGTCACCCTTACATTTATAAACACATACCACTCTCCCTCCCACTCCCACACCAGCCCCCCCCCCCCACTCCCACACCAGCCCCCCCCCCACACCCGCTCCACACCCACACCAGCCCCCCCACACTCGCTCCACACCCACACCAGCCTCACACTCCACACCTGCTACATAACTATATAAACCAGTATAATCGTCAGCAGGGTTCATCGTAGATTCATCCTACCTCATTCATTATCTCTCACTCGGCAAATTATTCATAGTAGCGTGTCTCTTTTTCTTCCTGGAACCTGACAAGTGTAGCTGACAGACAACTGACCTGACCTGCTGAGCTACACCAACGGGAGTAACTCTTGTGTGTGTGTGTGTGTGTGAGAGAGAGAGAGAGAGAAGGGATCACTTGAAACAAAAAGAAAAAAAAGTTATCTCCCAAGCTTTTGTCCGAACTAATAATTTAACTTTATCTTAACGCTATGCCTTGTGGGTTAGGTTAGGTTAGCTTCGGTCGGTGATGGGTTAAGTTAGGTTAGGTTAGGTTCGGACGGTCATAAGAGAGGGGGGTAGGGGGTAATTTTAAAAGGTGAAATAACCTGGGGGGGGGGTGTATCTAACCTTCAGGGGTGATCCGAGACTCGTATTAATGAAGGAGAATTAACTGATCACGAGGGAGAAGTGATTGGAATCGACCTTGAAGCTCTCCAATCACAACGGCTATGAAACTGTCCATTTGAGACACCTGTACTAACGGGCCAAGATATTTTATTATGATAGTCTGAAGGGAGGGAGGGAGGGGAGGTAGAGGTTACAGGGAGAAGGGGGCTGGGTGGGGAGGGGGAGGGAGAGGTGAGAGGGCAGGTGCAGGAAAGTGTATTTACAGTAAGTCCTAAGTTAAGTGAATGAAGTGTTTAAAAGAGAGATAAAGTGAACCACCTCTCACAAGCTCTTATTTGCATTGTTAAAAAAAATATAAAGTGTTAAATTGATGAAGCTGTTACATATCGGCCGAGTTTGTTGACAGTGGGAGCGGCAATGTGGCGTAGTCGAACACTTAACAGAGATGGATTAGGTTAGGTTGGGTTAAGTTAGGATAGGATGGGTTAGGTTAAGTTAGGTTAGATTCACATTAGGATGGCCAATCACAGGTGTAAATAAACTTCAGATGATCACTATTGTATTTCTAACAAAAACTAAAACCAGCTGAAAAAAGTCGTGTAAATCGTTGTGGCTAAAGTTTTGATTACTGTTAAAACAAGTGATTGCCCCGTGAGCCACCTCTTTATACGCTGTTACAAAACACTTCCTAACTGAAGCAACACTTTAAATATTAAGGAAATAACCTTTTAACGATTGGCTCCTTGTTGCACCAGACACAAGCTATCAAGTGCAAAATCTGGTTCGTGAGTGGCAGAATCGTATCATCGTGTCGGTGTGTGATTGGTTGGTGACGACATTAGAGGCGGGTCAAGAAGGGCGTGGTCAGTGTCTTAGCCTCCCTCCTGTGGTAGTTAATTAGCTGATGGGGGGCCGTGGTGGATGGTGATTGGTCGGTGTGTGTGTGGTGTTGGGCGGAGTTGATATTATATAATTAGGTGATGGAACACTTTACTCTGCCATATTGGAAGTAGTGTTATTGTTATGATTACTACCACTATTACTACTACTAATTTTTTTTTAATTGGCCTCCATCCTCCCCTAATTGCCACACCTTCGCCGCCATTTTATTACCCTAAAATTAAATATCCTACCACCACTAATACTACTACTACTACCACCACTACTACTACCACCACCACTACCCACCACCACCACTACTACTACTACTACTACTACTACTACTACTACTACTACTACTACTACTACTACTACTACTACTATCACTACCAAGCTGCTACTACTACCACCACCACCACCACCACCACTACTACTACTACCACCACCACCACCACCACCACTACTACCTGTACTACTAGCCAAATACAAACATTACAACAGCACTATTAATACACAACTATGCAAACCACACTCGTATATAAATCACTATACACATTAATATATACACAATGATACTCACTTATGTATTAATGGTTAGAAATATTCACAATAACATCAATGTCAATTTCGGAAATCAAACTCAGAGTTGATAAAAAAAAAAAGTTTTTCCTTCATCTTAATATCGGTCTGATAACCGAACTATGTTATTCGATTCGACATGTCTGGGGTTCAGATTGACAGATTTAGGATTCGGATTCACTGATTTGGGGTTCGGATTCACTGATTTAGGATTCGGATTCACTGATTTAGGATTCGGATTCACTGATTTGGGGGTTCGGATTCACAAAGACACTTAAAATACAATGAATCTCCCAGGTAAAAAATGATGAGGAAATACACTTAACTATTTCACTCTAAGGTATCATTTATGTAACTTTATTTTCTTAAGCTTTAAATTAATCGTTTATGCCTTTATTTTCACTTAGGAGTTTTTGTGTACATGACCTGGGAGCACACGGTAGATAATTTCACTTCCGGTTAACAATAATTATGGGTTACCTGTTAAGTGACATTATAACTACCTTGAGTACAGTGATTTGTGAAGTAGTAATAATAAAAAGAAGAAGAGTAATAATAATAATGTCAACTATACTACAATAATAATAATAGCAAATTAACTAACAAAAAATACAAAAATCACAACGAAAACGTATAAGAATTTACAAGCAAAATGTTGTTGTTGTAGTTGTAATGGTTGTTGTTGTTGTAATGGTTGTTGTAGTTGTAATGGTTGTTGTTGTTGTAATGGTTGTTGTAGAGTGTAAGACTAGACAAGAGTGAGGGTATGTTAAGGCACACCTGTGTACCTTAAGTGTTTGTACCTGGGTGTATAATGTTTGTGTGTGTGTTGGCTAGGTCTGTCTTTGTTTTGGAGGGAGGTCCTTGTGTTGTGTGTTTGTTTTGGAGGTTGTATGCGCATTTTGTTGGAGTGTTTGGCTTTGTTTGTTGTTAAAGAGAGAGAGAGAGAGAGAGAGAGAGAGAGAGAGAGAGAGAGAGAGATATCAACAGGTGCCAACGGATTATTCCCAACAGAGACCAACGGTGGGGTATCACTGCCATGTTTTTTGTTTGTTTACATTTGACGGCGGTAACTATGGCAACAGGCATACTCCAGGATGCTGTGCTGCTGTACCTGTTGTTGCTGGTGGCTGTGCTGCCCCATCTGCTGTTCTTCATGCCTCTGCTGTTGCCTCAATGTCAAAGAAATCTAGTGGAGGGAGGTGGGAGGGAGCAAGGCCGAGGTTAGGTGATTAAGGGGGGGTGGAGGGGAGGTGAGGGGATGTTAATGAATAGGTGATACAGCTGGTGTTGATATGTAGTGGTGGTGATGATGTGTAATGGTGGTGATGATATGTAGTGATGTGGTGATGATGTGACACGAGGCAATATATGGTTGACAATACTGTATGTGGTGTGGTCACCCTTGTGATTAACTGCCAACCCCCCCCCCCCCCCCTTCACCTGTCAGAAACCGCAATGGTGAATCACTAATAGAAACACCATCTCCATTATATAAATCATCTATCAACATTTATATACATCTATATATTACACCGTACCGTCTCAACACACCTGACAACACAACATCTGAGGTTAGTGCCTTAATGACGCTAGAGGTGAAAATTACATCTGTTACCCACATCAAATTCTGGTATAAAGTGGAGTTTTCCCTGGACAGGTATAGACAGGTGTGGGCAGGTTACAACAGGTGTGTATAGGAGATAAGACTGGTTATAACATGTGTAGATTATATATGACATAGACAGGTGTGTGTGTGAGGGGGGGGGGGCACTGATTTAACTCTCATATGTATACTACTATGTTTTCCTCCTCTCTTCCTCTTCCTCCATGCTGCGCCTCCTTCAAGGGTACATATACGTCCAGATGGCCTTGTGGCCCTACAACACACACACCACCTTGTCCTCCTTCGTCAGTGTGTGTGTGACATTAAGACCCCCCCCCCCCCTCGTGTGTGTGTGTGTCTCTCTCCTTCACACTTTCTTCCTCTCCTGCTTAGTGTACATTTCTTGTCTATGTCTTTCATCACACCTTGTTCTCCTCCTCCTCTTCTTCACACCTTGTTCTCCTCCTCTTCCTCTTCACACCTTGTTCTCTTCCTCTACTTCTTCCTTCTCCTCCACTTCTTCCTCCTCTTGTTGACACTCCTCCACCTCTTCCTTTTATTGAGTTTCTTGTCTGTGTCTTTCATCACACCTTGTTCCCCCACCATGTTCTCCTCTTCTTCCTCCTCCTCCTCTTGCCGACACTCTTCCTCCTCCTCCTCCTCCTCCTTCATGAGTAAAACGCCTTCTTTTCTCCCACTCCCTGAGCAGGTTTACACGAGGAACCAGAGTGAGGTAAGAGGGCTTCTGAGTGGCTACGTGGTGGCCTTCGACAAGCACTGGAACCTGGCACTGAGGGATGTGGACGAGGTGTTCCAGAAGAAGCTCAAGTGCAAGGCGCCGGCCCTAGGTACAGTAGGTGTTGCGGGGAGTTACACCTGAAGATTAAGCACCCTCAGCTTATGTTCACCTGTTGATTAGGCGCCCCCAGCTTATGTTCACCTGTTGATTAGGCACCCCAGCTTATTTTCACCTGTTGATTAAACGCCCTAACCTAACCTACCCTAATATAAGTTACAGCCTAACCTAACATAAGCCAAGCTAATTTAACCCCACCTAACCTAACTTGAGAGAGAGCTAAAAAAAAATAAAGACGAAGAAAAAACTCAAGGGTGAACGACAAGGGACAGAGGAATCACACCTACTGGTCCCCACAAGAACGTTGCCAAGGTCTTCCTGAAGCAACTCTGAGGTAAACTTCGTCAGGTAATGGTGAAGGTTGGTGAAAGGGTTCTGGGGTGAGGGATAAGTGTAGCAAGGTTATAAGGCGTCAGGGGTGTAAGGGGGAGGAATAAGGGCTGTGTGTGTGTGTGTGACCACTACCAACCCCCCAGCTGCGTATTGGAGCTCGGCAGCCACTACGACAAACAAATGATGACGCGACTGCTACTACTCCTTCGGCTACTCCTACAGTAGTGGGTTACTCCTTCTGTCCTTGTCACTCCCGCTGCTACTGTATTACTGTTTTTACCTCTCTCTCTCTCTCACACAGGTCCCTCCCTCCCTCTAGGTTGTCCTCAAGGTCTGTCAGGTCACCCTCAAAGTCTCAGGCTCTTCCTCAGATCGCCCCCCAAGTCCCTCCTCGTATCGATCTACCCCTATTGGTTGCTATGGGAGTAATATCACGGTCATGGTCATCTGTGTCTAATTTCCCCTTGTAATTCAAGACGACCCCCACTAACCCAACTTAACGACACCAAGATGGATTCTCAGAAGTTACTAAATTAATAATTCCCCCTTAACTCAATATCTACCTCAGTCTACGATCAAATAATGGATTCTCGGATTGGTGTCGCAGAAGGGTAACGACTCGCAATATATACTAACATTGGAGAATCGATATGATGAATTTTGAGATTTGTCATACGAGTAGTGATGATGATGATGAATGATGATGGTGATAATAAACCAACTACTCTTAATGTGATTAATAATTTATATTGATAGTATTTACACACGCAAGAAACTGTCAAGTAAAACATTATGTCCTCAGAGTATTAAATAAAAATACCAAACAAGAACGTATAATATCCTACAAAAATATATATTACCGGGAAAGTATTAATATAAAAAAGTAATGGAAGACTAGAAAAATAATGGAAAAAAAAACAATCGTTGGCAACCCTAGCTCCAGAGGAATACCATAATAAAAATCGAATCTAATGTTGTGATTGGTCGCGAGGAGTCAGACGAAAGGGGGGGGGGGGGGGTAGGGGTGGTGATTACACGCTCACCCAAACAAATTGACCACTTGAATTACCTGGCAAAAGGGGACAAATTAGGTCAAGGTCAAATGCGTTGCCAGTATAAGTTGTATTTTCCTGCGACTCCTGGCAATTGTAGTGTTGCCATTACGTCGTATTTCCCGCGAATTTTTTATTTATTTTATTTTAATTATTTGTTTAAGAAATGTGAAGTAGTCTATTACGTCTTTATTTTTGCAAGAATTAAAATTTATACCGTCCATGTAGTTCTTAAAGTTCATCAATTATTTACTACGTATAACCTTGACATAATTACGTAACTGAAAGGAAGGACACACACACACACATTACCAATTCATGGCCGTTTCCTACACACCTGTTCAGTAAATGACAGGTATGTAAATATTGCACAAAAAAATGTGATACGCTAAGTTTATTCCCACCTGTACTGACAGTAAATAACACAGGTGTTTGTAGGGCGAGAAATACCTGCAATATTTACTAATAGGTAACTGGGGTGGTTATAATGGTGACGCGTCTATAGTTAGGCTAATGGGGGTCACCTGAAGATTAGACACCCTAGTTAATTTGACCTGATGATTAAGTTGTTAGGAAAGCATTTGGTAAGGTTAGCATTGGGTTGGTTTAGGTTAGGTTAGGTTAGCATGGGGTTGGTTTAGGTTAGGTTAGCATGGGGTTGGTTTAGGTTAGGTTAGCATGGGGTTGGTTTAGGTTAGGTTAGCATGGGGTTGGTTTAGGTTAGGTTAGCATGGGGTTGGTTTAGGCTAGGTTAGCATGGGGTTGGTTTAGGCTAGGTTAGCATGGGGTTGGTTTAGGCTAGGTTAGCATGGGGTTGGTTTAGGTTAGGTTAGCATGGGGTTGGTTTAGGTTAGGTTAGCATGGGGTTGGTTTAGGTTAGGTTAGGTGCACTGAAGGTTTATTCACAAGATACAGACGACATTTACTGCAATATCCCAGTGAGAGAGAGCAGTCGGGGTGATTGACGGAGACTTGATCACATACGGATAAATAACTAAATAAATAACGAGGAAGAACAGAGGTTGTGTCAGCTGTTGTCGGCTGTGTGTGTGTGTGTCAGACGGGGTGAAGTTAAGCTGCTTCTCTGATGATGATAGTTGTAAGGGTGGATGTGCTAGTGACGGCATATTGTTAGTAATGTACCTCACCTTGGCGTTAGTGAACCACGCATGCGCTAATGTAGGTCAAGATCAACACCCTCCCCCCTCCCTTCCCCCACCTCCTCACCACCCCCCCTCCCCCCCAACCTTCTCACTTGCACCACCCCCTCCCTCACCTCACCAACATCCTGAACGGTGAGTCCTTTACTAATACCCACTTTCTAACATGGAAACCCCCCCCTCCCCCCCCCCCCCAAGGAAAAGTTTCTCCGTCTTTATAACTTACTTTCACTTTTGTTACTTTCACTGATTTGTCCTTATCATTCTTTCTTAAGTGGGTTCTTCTTTTCTTCTTCTTTTTCTGTTCTTCCTTTTTATTTCGATATTATTAGTTTTTTTTTTTCACTTTCACCACCAGCCAAGGACACGTGCTTTATTTTCTCTCCCCCCCTTCCCCTCCCCCCCCTGACCACCCCACCACAGGCGAGAGATTTATAAAAGTATTAAAAAGTTTCAACAATAACCAAAAGTATAAGCAAACTCTATCATGAGAAACTTTGGCAGCAGGAAAAAAATATATATATATATGTCGTAAGTTTTAATATTTTTTGTTGTGAGTTTTTTCCATCGAGGATTTTAGCAACGTCATTCTCGTGTTATTTTTGTGTTCATATTTTTTTTTTGTGGTGAGGTTAGGTTAGGTTAGGTACTGTGACAACCTCTTGAGTCATCGTATTCCAAGAGTTAGGTGTATTCTCTCTCTCTCTCTCTCTCTCTCTCTCTCTCTCTCTCTCTCTCTCTCTCTCTCTCATGTTGGGCAGTAGTGTGTGTGTGTGTGTGTGTGTGTGTGTGTACGCGAGCGCTCTTCAACAAGTAGGTCAAGGTAACCCCAGGGGGAGTGGCGTTGCTAGGATGGGGAGCGGAGGGGAGATTATCCAAGTGAGGTGGGAGGAGTTGTATATGGGGATACCTAAAGGAAACTAACTGGGGAGGTGAAGGGGAGCAGGGGAGGTTAGGATGAGGGAGGGGGAGGAAGATTAAAAACAGTGGTCTCTCTCTCTCTCTCTCTCTCTCTCTCTCTCTCTCTCTCTCTCTCTCTCTCTGCCGCCGTTATATAAGTCAGATGATCCTTACACACACACACACACACACACCTAACATAACCTATTCAAGACTATCCATGTCCTATCCTCTTTACCTATCTTGCCTTGCGTCCCTGTCCCTACCTACCTCTCTACTCCCCTATTCTCGCCTGCTTCCTACCCCCCTATTTTAACCCCCCCCCCCCACCATAAAAAAAAATTCGCAATATAGGTTTTTTAAGCTTGTTGGATTGCAAAGGGCTTCATTTTAGGGGGGGGGGGGAGGGGCGGTTTCCGTCTGGATTAGCCGTGTTCTCTGTTTTAGAACACGGGAGGTCCAAGTGGCTTTCTCAAGCTTCGTGTTCTACTGACGTCATCACGCTGTACTGTGGGGTAGGGGGAGGAGCAAGGAAGGGGGAGGGGGCAGAAGGGGAGAGAGACAAGGGGGTGTGAGTAAGGGGAGGGGGTGTGGGGACATGGGGTCGTTTGGGGGTAGTAGAGGTTTCGTTAGGTTAGGTAGTAGTGATGGTGATTGATAAGGGGAAGGGAGGAGTACCTATCCCCCCCCCCCCCTGAGAGAGAGGCACAGCGGCGGCACCAACGAGCAGCTGTGTACAGGTGTGCTAAATGTATACACCTTCCCCCCTTTATGTATGTTCAAGTAGTCTAGCAGGTGTGTATTGCATATCAACAATCTCTCTCTCTCTCTCTCTCTCTCTCTCTCTCTCTCTCTCAGGGGGTGGTAGAGTCAAAGCGAAAGTGGCGCTACACGAGGCAGAAGTCAGCGACAGATTACAGTTCCCTGGCGCGGTAATGACCAATTTGGCGAAAAATAGCCAGATTTAACGCCCGTGGAGGGTGTGGCCTGAGGGAGGGTGGTTAGGAGGAAAGGGGTAGGGAGGCCAGGAGGGAAGGAGGGAGGGACGGATGCCAGAGGGGGAAGAGGGAAGGAGGGAGGCCAGAGGGAGGGGCGTAGGGAGTGAAAGCTGTGGTGTTCCAGCAAGGTTCTCCCCGCTACCCGGACCACACACACACACACACGAGTTGGACTTTATCATGACGCAGTTGTGTTTTTGGTTCGCAAGTCCGGAAGACCAGGACCGGATTTAACCTGTCTCGTCCGATTCTATAAACAAGGGGGATCAAATCAGAGTTGGCCACGTCCGAAACACCTGATATGGCGTTAGGGTAGGGTAGGTCAGGTTAGGGACTTTATTTTGAACGTTCGAAATACCTCGTTCAAGACTTTCTTCAAATAATCCCCCATAACTGAATCTCTTCTTACCATGTAAACATTAACCTAACCTAACCTAACCCAAAATGGTGTCAAAATAAGTGACTTAACCTTCATTACCTGTCTCTAGTTAAGGGGAAAAAAATCTAATGTGGAATTATTTGAGACGAAGCCTTGAGATGGGGGGGGGGGGGGAGGCACTGGCGTCGAACAAGGCGACTTCCTAAATATGAAGAGTTTCTCCTTTAAAACCTTGAGGCGACTCGGTAGGTGGTGGATGGTGGTATGTAGTTTGTGGTAGGTGATAGTATAGTGGTAAATAATGGTGGTAGGTGATGGTAGTTGTAAATAATGGTGGTGATGGTGAATGATGATGATGGTGGTAGGTTATAATAGGTGATGTTGGGGGTAAATAAATGGTGATGGTGGTAGGTGGCTGTGGTGGTAGGTGGCTGTGGTGGTAGGTAGTGGGTGTCGCTGTAGGCTAGTGAATCGTCTTGTTTGTTCGTCTCCGCGGCGGTGGATTGGGTAGATAACACTGTTCTTCACTGCTCCTCTGTGTGTGTTGGTAGACGAGTAGATTGTCTTTGTTTTTGTTCTTCAAGAGGTCGCTAGTAATGTTCTTCAAGAGGTCGCCTGTATTGTTCTTCAAGAGGTCGCTAGTAATGTTCTTCAAGAGGTCGCCTGTATTGTTCTTCAAGAGGTCGCTAGTAATGTTCTTCAAGAGGTCGCTAGTAGTGTTCTTTAAGAGGTCGCTAGTATTGTTCTTCAAGAGGTCGCTAGTAATGTTCTTCAAGAGGTCGCTAGTATTGTTCTTCAAGAGGTCGCTAGTTGTGTTCTTCAAGAGATCGCGAGTGGTGTTCAAGAGGTCGCTAGTAGTGTTCTTCAAGAGGTCCCTAGTAGTGTTCTTCAAGAGGTCGCTCGTAGTGTTCTTCAAGAGGTCGCTGGTGGTGTTCTTCAAGAGGTCTCTGGTAGTGTTCTTCAAGAGGTCGCTGGTGGTGTTCTTCAAGAGGTCGCTGGTGGTGTTCTTCAAGAGGTCGCTAGTAATGTTCTTCAAGAAGTCACTAGTAGTGTTCTTCAAGAGGTCGCTAGTAATGTTCTTCAAGAGGTCGCTAGTAGTGTTCAAGAGGTCGCTAGTGGTGTTCTTCAAGAGGTCGCCAGTTGAGTTCTTCAAGAGGTCGCTAGTAATGTTCTTCAAGAGGTCGCTAGTAGTGTTCTTCAAGAGGTCGCTAGTAATGTTCTTCAAGAGGTCGCTAGTAGTGTTCAAGAGGTCGCTAGTGGTGTTCTTCAAGAGGTCTCTGGTAGTGTTCTTCAAGAGGTCGCTAGTAATGTTCTTCAAGAGGTCGCTAGTAGTGTTCTTCAAGAGGTCGCCAGTAGTGTTCAAGAGGTCGCTAGTAGTGTTCTTCAAGAGGTCGCTAGTGGTGTTATTCAAGAGGTCGCTATTGGTGTTCTTCAAGAGGTCGCCAGTAGTGTTCTTCAAGAGGTCGCTAGTGGTGTTCTATAAAGCCTATGTGGCGGCCTCAATCTCCAGTGGTGTGTGTGTGTGAACTGTGTCAGGGTGGTGTTGTGGATGCTGCAGCTTCTGTCTTGTCTCCTCTCATTACTCTCTTCTTCCTGCTTCTTCCTTCTACGTCTTCACTCTCTTCTTCTTCCTCTTCTCCTCCTCCTTTCAAGACTTGTCTCTCCATCGTCATTTCCATCTTCTCTCACCTTCCTCTCTCTACCTTTCCCCTACCTGTCGGAATCGGTACACCATCCACGCCCTAAGGCAGGTGTCGAGGGAGGGGGGGGGGGTGAAGGGGGTAAGGGAGGTAGGCCTTGGAGGTGTCTGGTGCAGGCCAAGGTAGAAAGGGGGGGGGGTGAGGGAGTAGGAGGAGGAGGAGGGCCAGATCTGGGCCAAGACCACCGCTCCTCCCTGGCCAAGTTCACGATCACTGTGTCAAGGGAGACGACCTCACTCCCTCCTGCTGGTGGTGATGACGGTGGTGGTGGTGAGGGAGGAGAGACTAGTAAATGACTGGAGAGGGAGGGAAGGGAGGGAGTGTTGGTGGTTATGGTGGAGGATGATGAAGGGGAAGGAAAGAGGGGTAGTGATGGTGGTTATGGTGGGAAGTGAAATGTAATGGGAGTTGTGGTGCTGGTAAGGATGGTGATAGTGGTGGGGAAGGAGGTGAGAGTGGTGCTGGTAGATGATGGTGTGGAGGAGGGGTGAGAGTGGTGGTGGTGGTTGGTGATGGTTAAGGAGTAGGAGATGATAATGATGGTGGAAATAATGGTAGTAGTTATGATGGGGGCTGGATGTCGATGGTGGTGGGTGATGCGTGCTGGTGGTGCTGCACCTGTTATTATAGGTAGTGGTGTTGGTCGTGGTAACAGATGGTAGTAGTAGCGGTGATCCTATACTGCTTGTTAGTGCCACGCCTTCTGCTGCAGCTGTGCCACGCCTGATGCTGCTGCTGTGCCACGCCTGATGTTGCAGCTGTGCCACGCCTGGTGCTACTGTGCCACGCCTGATGCTGCTGTGCCACGCCATGCTGCTGTGCCACGCCTGCAGCTGTGCCACGCCTTCTGCTGCTGTGCCACGCCTGGTGCTGCTGTGCCACGCCTGCTGCTGTGCCACGCCTTCTACTGCAGCTGTGTCACGCTTGCTGCTGCTGTGCCACGCCTTCTGCTGCTGTGCCACGCCTTCTGCTGCAGCTGTGCCACGCCTGATGCTGTGCCACGCCTTCTGCTGCAGCTGTGCCACGCCTGCTGTTGTATCATCTGCTGTCACTTTCACACTTTCGCTGCTGCCGCCGGACTCCTCTTACTCTCGCTCCATTGTTCTCTCACACACACACACACACACACACACAGGGACCCCATACTCGTGTGTGTCAGTGTATGAATATCGTATGTAGACATGTATGTATGTTCATAAGTATGTATGTCTT
The DNA here is from genome assembly GCA_958450375.1 of Homarus gammarus. NCBI lineage: Eukaryota > Metazoa > Arthropoda > Malacostraca > Decapoda > Nephropidae > Homarus > Homarus gammarus. Next base: position 2,945,071 of record CAUDMG010004068.1, on the reverse strand, counting down.
GTGTATCTACGTATTGTGTATGGGTGTAAATATATAAGTGAATCGCCTGTATATACACAACATATACACATGTATGTATACAAATATGTGTGTGTGTGTGTGTGTGTACATGATAGACCATTCATGTACGAGTGACAAGATGTACAGATCTCCGGCCTTGTGCACATCATAATAGACACGGGAGGAGGGGGTGTTGGGGGGTAGGGGAGGGGGAGACGTAGAATAAAACATTACTCCTTGTATTAGGTACTAAACTGGCCTGCCTCTATCACCCCTCCCTATCAAAACATTCCCAAGCTCATCCTCTTCCTCCTCCCTTCATCCCACTCATCCCTACCTCCACCACTTCCAGCCAGCAAGGACCCCCCACAGTTTCTTTTCATCATCCCGAGGTTCTTGAAGGTTGGTGAGGAAGAGAAGGAGGAAGAGGAAGTAGAGTAGGTTGACGGAGGAAGAGGAAGAGACTGATGGAGGAGGAGGAAAAGGAGGAGACTGACGAAGGAGGAAGAAGAGGACTCGTGTCTGTCTTCTCATTAATTCTTTCCCTTTCTAAATCCGTCAACCGCGTTCACAGTCACTCAGGGTGGTCACACACACACACTGCACGCCAAGTGGCTATTAACTGAACACGAGTAACGCCTAGCTGAACGCACGAATGGTTAAATGACTGGGAAAATTACCTGAACGTATGGGACAATTACCTGAACACAACTGTAAGCCTCCCCACCCCCCTCCTCCTCCTACCATTACCCCCTTCAGGAGTTCAGGAGGTACGAAGGATGTGAATATGACGCAGGAGTGGTTAATAGAAGGACAGGAGCAAGGAGTATTGTTTCGTTGTCTTTATCACTCTTTCACCTTCCCATGTTAGAGGGAGGGGGCATGGGGAGGGAGGGGTGGGATGGAGAGGGGGAGAGGTGTCTCATCGTACTCCTGAAGTTCCCGGGGGAAAGAAAGAAGGGAGGGAGGGAGGGAGGTAACATGACTAGGATCTTAAACTTGCTGTACCGCAGACGTACCCCACCAAGGTCGTGCCATAACAACAACAAAAGTTAGTGTGTGTGTGTGTGTGTCAGTAAATACAATATCATTCCACAACATGACCCTTGACACCGTCCTTCTCTTCGTGCAGGTGACGTGACTCACTTCGTCAACGTGGGTGACCTGACCATCCACGACTCCTCCAGCGACGAGTCCTCTGACACGTACGACTCGGACGACTCAGACGACCTCGAGACAAGGACCAAGACGCGAAAGGGAACGACCACTAGGAAGACTAAACCAGACACTGAGGACGCTGGGCCATCTGGTGTTGGAAGTGGAAAGGTGCGAGAGTCAGGTGGAGCAGAAGGTGGTAAACGTGTTGTGTATGGCGACAGCAGGAGCAGGCTGGGGGAGACGGAGATAAGGGCGAGGGCTTCTGTACGTGTGACGACGGAAAACCCCTCAACCAGCGACACTCAAGACGCCCGCAGACTCCAACTAGGTCGACGAGGAGCACCACCCCCACCACCAGCCCACCCTCAGAAGCAAAAAGAAGAAGAGGGGGAGACAGAAGAAGGAGAGATAAAGAAGAGAGTGAGGAAGAGGATGAAGAGAGAGATCAGAAAGCGCCACGTAAATCAGTTGTTCATCAGAGGCGAGAATGTAGTGTTGATTGCAGTAGCTGATAAACCTCAGCCTGATTGAAGTGCTGCACACGATTTATTAAGCCTTACATCAGTTTCCCCTTTAATACATTTGGTTTTCTCTGACTCTACCATCCTGATGCTCGTAAAATAATGTCAGATAAAAAAGAATATATCGATATATCTTCCCAAAAAAATAAAATAATAGAAATACAGAAGTGTTTTTTTATTCCTCAAAAAAAATCTCTCCAATACCACTTACATATTCCAGTACACTTAATATCTCTGGAAATCCTCATAGTCTAAGATTAAAGTTTCAAGTGGTAGCGTGAACTTACGATCAAAATAAACTTACGATTAATCTTAAGGTTAAAAGAAAAAATGATCGTAACTTTTTTTTTTAACTTACCTTAATTTCAGAAATGTTCGTGTATTGGTCACTTCCTGAAAATATATAAAATTGGGTGTTAGTTTATCGTTCACAAGTTGGATAAATGGAAAATACTTAGACAGACACAACACAGACACAGACATTCTGATCATCTTTCCACAATTCTTTTCTCTCTCTCGTCTTTACTTTTTCCTTATTCTCTTTTCTCTCTCTGATCTTCCTCTTCTCGACATGTTTATTCCCTTTTTACCCCCCCCCCCTTCCTTCTCTCTCTCTCTTTCTTCTTACTTTCTCTCGTCCTCTCCCTCCCCTTCCTTTTATCATCCATCCTACCTTCTCCTATTCTCTTTCTGTATACCCTTATCTCTCTCCTCTCTTTCCCTTCCTTCCTTTATCCACTCTCTCCCTTCATTCTCTCCTCTCCCTCTCCTTCCTTCCTTCTCCCCTCACCCTCTCCAGCATGTCTAAGACGAGGGGAGGGTGGGGGGGTGGGGGCTCCAGGATGTCACGTGTTGGAGTTAAAGCTGACCTGTTTCTTCCCTCCCTCCCTCCCCCCTACGTCTTCCTACCTACCTATCTCCCCCTTTCCTACCTACGGCTCCCTCTTTACCTATATCCCTCCCTCTCCAGACAACTAAGGAGAGGAGGGGGTGGGGGGGGGGGGGGGGTCCTACGCCTTTACACCTCCCTCCACCACCTCTTCCTATTCTAAATACCCCTCTTCTTCTTCCTCCTCCTCTTTCCCTCTTCTTCCACCTCCCTCTGCTTCCACCTCCTTCTCCTCTTTCCCTCTTCTTCCACCTCCTTCTCCTCTCCCCTCCTCTTCCCCTCTTCCTCCTCCTCCTCGTTGGGACGCCTGAAGCAAGGGGTGGTGGTGTAAGATGGCAGTCACGTGTTGGAATACTGGTGACCTGTTCCTTCTTTCCTTCCTTCATTTATTTCCCTTTATCCCTCTTCTTTCCTGTCTTTCTTTCTCTCTATCTTACAATCTTCTCCCTTTCCTCTCTCTCTCTCTCTCTCTCTCTATCTCGCTCTCTTTCTCTAAACATACATCAGGTAACAACAACATGAAGGTAGGTTTTCCGGACAGACGAAAGAACAGATAGACAGACGTACAGACAGAGACAGACATAAGTACATAGCGACAGACGGACGTACGCTCAGGCAGAGTAAGGGGGATAAAAATTAATATAATTTATATAATCTGAGAATTTGAGAGAGAGAAACTAGGATTTATTATTGACAACCAAACACCTTCATTATATATATTATGACAACCTAACCTACCCCCTCCTCCCCTTCCCTCCCTCTACCCCCCCCCCACCGAAGAAGTAATTCTCCACGACGTAACCTTGATGTTAAAGATGCGTTCCGGGTCGTGTAGTGGCCTGCCATCGATTAGGTCCCAGCCTCCTTCCCTACCACACCCTGGCAACAAGACTTCGCTGGGAGAGTGTGGGGGGAGTGGGTTGTGGGGGGAGACTGTGGGTGGGGTGGGGGTAGTGAAAGGAGGAAAAGAGAGAGTAAAAGAGAGGTGAGATAAAGAGGAGAGAATATGGGGAATGGAAGAACTGTTGAGAGAAAGAGAGAGAATCTTTTCACATGTTACGGTCAAGTGGACCCTCGGCAAACACCACGTGACTCTCTCTCTCTCTCTCCCACCACCATCCTCCTCCCAGCCTCCCTTACGCATGCTCTCTCTCTCTCTCTCTCTCTCTCTCCACCATCCTCCTCCCAGCCTCCCTTACGCATGCTCTCACTCACTCTCCTCCTCCTGCTAGGCTGGCTTCCTGTCCAGTCTAGGCCCAGATGCCGGAGCCAACAGTCACTCTCTCATTCACTCTTAACTCTCTCATGCCCTGTCTCTCTTACCCACTCTCTCTCACTCCTCAACAGTCACTCTCTCACATGCCCTGTCTCTCTTACCCACTCTCTCTCACTCCTCAACAGCGTTCATACAAGCAGGCGATACTTCTGTTATCTTGACCTACTAATGACGGTAAAATGGTAGCAAGAGGAAATAGTGATGAGAGTGAGTGTGTGTGAGAGAGAGAGAGAGTGTGTGTGTGTGTGTGTGTGTGTGTGTGTGTGTGTGTGTGTGTGTGTCCTGTTGAACGGATTTAAACACACACACAAAACACAACAGGGATTGTCTTTTAACTTCTCGAGTTGCCTGAGGTCACGTGTAGAGAGATAGGGGGGAGGGGGATGATGTCAGATCAACAGGTGTTTCTCAGCACACCAATTCAACAGATGTTATTAAGCTCAATTCTCATCACAACACATCAACAGGTGTTTACTATTGTGCCATACAAAGGTTCAGCTGCCAGTCAAGTATGGGCGTGGTGTCTGTACACCTGTAGACAAGTGTTGGACCAATCACAATTCCCTGTCTCTCTCTGTTTATCATGTGTGTGTGTGTGTGTGGAACAGATGTAAATTTGGCCTTTTCTTTCTGTCACTCACTCACTATCATAACTCCTTACCTATACAATATACCATAAAAATTGGGTACCAAGTGTAACTTAACTATTTAATAATAGGGCCTATTAGGACTGGGGCCTATTAGGACAGGGGCCTATTAGGACTGGGGGCCTATTAGGACTGGGGCCTATTAGGACAGGGGCCCGTCTGACCAGCCACGTTCTTTAATAGTGCAAGAGAATGTGTTCACATATTCTTTACACACACACACAAGACATAGACACAGACAGATACACGATGCTAAATGCCACGTCTTCATCATCACGTCCTCATCATGTAGGTTTAAAGGAGAGAGAGAGAGAGAGAGAGAGAGAGAGAGAGTGTGTGTGTGTTAATCCCTAGTGAAACTGAGAGTCACACGCACATGTTGCTCACACGCACACATGTGTACTGCACTTTCACATTCACTTTCAGCCATGTGCGTGCGTGTGTGTTTTACCGACTAACATATGATCAGTGTAACAGTAAATGGACGAGTAACACACACACACACACACACACACACACACACACACACACACACCTTACAAACATTAATAACAGAATCTAAAGTCAACGACAAATAAACATCAAACAAACAAAAACAGACTGAGATGAAACACGTCAACAACACGTTCTGAGGGGGGGGGGGTTGTTCCGGAAGTGACATCACGGCGGCATTGTCAATCACACATCCATCTTGAAGGAGTCGAGGTAATCACGTTCTCTCTCTCATCTACCCCCCCCCCCCTCCTCCCCATCCCAGGCGGACACATGCACGAACACACAAAGGGGGGAAGAGGAGGGAGGAGGAAGAGGGGGAGAGGAGGGAGGAGGAAGAGGGGAAGAGGAGGGAGGAGGAAGAGGGGGAGAGGAACAACAGGACAATGATGCGTGTTATTATCATTCTTCTGTTATGGAAAAGTTAAAACTCTGCACTAAATGGAAATAAACATGTTAATATCACCGCTTCTATGCACCACTAAGGACCACAACAATACCACCAACCATAAAACATTCTCACACAATAATGGTGCCAACACATCTGACACCGTAATAACACTGGTGCCATAACTCACATAACTACACTGGTGCCATAACTCACATAACTACAGTGGTGCCATAACTCACATAACTACAGTGGTGCCATAACTCACATAACTACAGTGGTGCTATAACTCACATAACTACAGTGGTGCCATAACTCACATAACTACAGTGGTGCCATAACTCACATAACTACACTGGTGCCATAACTCACATAACTACACTGGTGCCATAACTCACATAACTACAGTGGTGCCATAACTCACATAACTACAGTGGTGCCATAACTCACATAACTACACTGGTGCCATAACTCACATAACTACAGTGGTGCCATAACTCACATAACTACAGTGGTGCCATAACTCACATAACTACACTGGTGCCATAACTCACATAACTACAGTGGTGCCATAACTCACATAACTACAGTGGTGCCATAACTCACATAACTACACTGGTGCCATAACTCACATAACTACAGTGGTGCCATAACTCACATAACTACAGTGGTGCCATAACTCACATAACTACAGTGGTGCCATAACTCACATAACTACACTGGTGCCATAACTCACATAACTACACTGGTGCCATAACTCACATAACTACAGTGGTGCCATAACTCACATAACTACAGTGGTGCCATAACTCACATAACTACAGTGGTGCCATAACTCACATAACTACACTGGTGCCATAACTCACATAACTACAGTGGTGCCATAACTCACATAACTACAGTGGTGCCATAACTCACATAACTACAGTGGTGCCATAACTCACATAACTACACTGGTGCCATAACTCACATAACTACAGTGGTGCCATAACTCACATAACTACACTGGTGCCATAACTCACATAACTACACTGGTGCCATAACTCACATAACTACAGTGGTGCCATAACTCACATAACTACACTGGTGCCATAACTCACATAACTACACTGGTGCCATAACTCACATAACTACAGTGGTGCCATAACTCACATAACTACACTGGTGCCATAACTCACATAACTACACTGGTGCCATAACTCACATAACTACAGTGGTGCCATAACTCACATAACTACAGTGGTGCCATAACTCACATAACTACACTGGTGCCATAACTCACATAACTACAGTGGTGCCATAACTCACATAACTACACTGGTGCCATAACTCACAGAACTACAGTGGTGCCATAACTCACATAACTACAGTGGTGCCATAACTCACATAACTACACTGGTGCCATAACTCACATAACTACAGTGGTGCCATAACTCACATAACTACAGTGGTGCCATAACTCACATAACTACACTGGTGCCATAACTCACATAACTACAGTGGTGCCATAACTCACATAACTACACTGGTGCCATAACTCACATAACTACACTGGTGCCATAACTCACATAACTACACTGGTGCCATAACTCACATAACTACAGTGGTGCCATAACTCACATAACTACACTGGTGCCATAACTCACATAACTACACTGGTGCCATAACTCACATAACTACACTGGTGCCATAACTCACATAACTACAGTGGTGCCATAACTCACATAACTACACTGGTGCCATAACTCACATAACTACAGTGGTGCCATAACTCACATAACTACACTGGTGCCATAACTCACATAACTACAGTGGTGCCATAACTCACATAACTACACTGGTGCCATAACTCACATAACTACAGTGGTGCCATAACTCACAGAACTACAGTGGTGCCATAACTCACAAAACTACAGTGGTGCCATAACTCACATAACTACAGTGGTGCCATAACTCACATAACTACAGTGGTGCCATAACTCACATAACTACAGTGGTGCCATAACTCACATAACTACACTGGTGCCATAACTCACATAACTACACTGGTGCCATAACTCACATAACTACAGTGGTGCCATAACTCACAGAACTACAGTGGTGCCATAACTCACATAACTACAGTGGTGCCATAACTCACATAACTACAGTGGTGCCATAACTCACATAACTACAGTGGTGCCATAACTCACATAACTACACTGGTGCCATAACTCACATAACTACACTGGTGCCATAACTCACATAACTACAGTGGTGCCATAACTCACAGAACTACAGTGGTGCCATAACTCACATAACTACAGTGGTGCCATAACTCACATAACTACAGTGGTGCCATAACTCACATAACTACAGTGGTGCCATAACTCACATAACTACAGTGGTGCCATAACTCACATAACTACACTGGTGCCATAACTCACATAACTACACTGGTGCCATAACTCACATAACTACAGTGGTGCCATAACTCACATAACTACACTGGTGCCATAACTCACAGAACTACAGTGGTGCCATAACTCACATAACTACAGTGGTGCCATAACTCACATAACTACACTGGTGCCATAACTCACATAACTACAGTGGTGCCATAACTCACATAACTACAGTGGTGCCATAACTCACATAACTACAGTGGTGCCATAACTCACAGAACTACAGTGGTGCCATAACTCACATAACTACAGTGGTGCCATAACTCACATAACTACAGTGGTGCCATAACTCACATAACTACAGTGGTGCCATAACTCACATAACTACACTTGTGCCATAACTCACATAACTACACTGGTGCCATAACTCACATAACTACACTGGTGCCATAACTCACATAACTACAGTGGTGCCATAACTCACATAACTACACTGGTGCCATAACTCACATAACTACAGTGGTGCCATAACTCACATAACTACACTGGTGCCATAACTCACATAACTACACTGGTGCCATAACTCACATAACTACACTGGTGCCATAACTCACTACATAACTACAGTTTCTCTTGTCAGCTGGTTTGTTTACGAGTCCCAAACAGCTGACTTCCCAAACAGTTTGGAAGCAGCGTGGTGATTGGCTGTGGCAGCGTCGTCAGGTGTCCGACTGGCGGAAAGGATTGTAGCAACTCTGTGATTGGCTACTGACGGTGCTTCCTCATGTACGATAATTTTGTTTTTTTCTCGTGTATTTCGCCAGTTTATATAACAGCTGAGTTAAGTAATCCTGTTAATTTAAAACTGGATCAATTTAATCCAATCGCGAGCCAATATAATCCAACTTAGTTTTGCCTCACCTAATCCAACCTAATCTACCCTATCTAGGATAAATCTGGTTAGGATGGGTTAATTTTAAGTGAGATTAGAGTAGGTTAAGTAAGGTAAGGTAAGGTTAGGTTAGGTTAGGTTAGGTTAGGTTTGGTTACGTTACGTTGTGTTAAGTTGGGTAGATTATGTTTGGTTAATCCAGGTTAGGTTAAACTGAATCAGGTTAGGTTGCAGTACTCTCTCTCTCTCTCTCTCTCTCTCTCTCTCTCTCTCTCTCTCTCTCTCACCAATGCAGAGAAATGACGGAACACAATGAAAGCAACACACACACAGCACCATAAATCACACACACACTGGCAACCACCACACCTGCTTCACCACACTCACTATACGAACCAACTACTTGATATTTTGTCCAAATTTGCAGAAAGTAAATAAATATATCCCACAAGTGTAAAGTGGTCATATAAATATTAAAAGCAGTTTATAATTTTACTAATACTGTATAATAATTTCTTCAATAATCTAGTAACTTTGAAAAAATATCAATAAAATATATATATTCTAACCTAACCTAACCTAACCTAACCTTACCTAACCTTACCTAACCTAACCTAACCTTACCTAACGTATCATTCTTCATTACCTCACACGTAACATTCATTCCATCTCATAACACCACAACTTAGCTCTTAGGTGTTAAATTGGTCCTAAATTTTACTTACATTATCACTACCTCATGAAATAATTCCCCGCGTAATTTTTCCCGCCAAAAAGAGTGAAAATACGTATTATAAACACCCGAATTTCCCCTCTCCACTTCACCACTTTCTCCCTTAATGGACTTATTGACAACTCTTATTTTCTAGACCACTGAGACGAGTTGCCAGTTATTGTTATTATCGTCAATATTTTATTCCCGCGTTTCTTAAAAAAAAAAAAAAATAAAAAAAATTAAATATTCATAATTAAATTTACTGAGAGACATAAAGTAATAATAGACAGTTAAATATATCATAAAATAGTTAAATTAATTAATGTAAATATCCTCGACATGATAATTTAGAGCTATTGTTTTCTTTTAAAGTTTGAGGACAGACTAAGTTATTCTCAAGTAAGGAATTTCAACCCAAACACACCACCCTTTTTCTTCTCTCTTTCTCACCCCCTTCCCTCCCCCCTCTCTCTCTCTTTCTCTCCCCCCCCCTCTCTCTCTTTCTCAGCCCTCTCTCTCACATTCTGCTTTCTCTTTCACACAGCCTACTCGACCATGACTGCCGTGTTGGATGCGTGTGTTATGACAGTAGTTCAGAGGACACACTAGCACGAGATAGGGAGTTATACTTCATCCCTAGCTGTGTGTGTGTGTGTGTGTGTGTGTGTGTGTGTGTTAGATGTGAGAAGAGATGTACTTATATACTTACACACACACACACAGGATATCACACACATAAATACATACATACCAACACTACCATACCATCCTTTACAAGAGCTGATTGGCCAATTATAATTCACCCAACCAATCCGAATCAGCCAAATGTACCCTATACTATACACCTACAACAATCAACCAACCAATCACTGTGCATGACAAGAGCCACGTCAGCCAATCCCAGTGCATGTCAAGAGCTTCATCATCCAATCATCTGCCGTGATAAACAGTTTTTTTAATCTGATTAGCCAATCCACGCGAGCAGAACTGTATTCCCGTCCATTCTAAACCACCCATACTACCTAATCATCTTAATCAATCAACCCAGTATTATAATCATTACATAATCGTTAACTGTCCAATCTCTGTCACAACCACTAACTACCCAATCCCTCAATAACAACCCCTTCACAACCACTAACTACCCAATCCATAATCATACATCGGGTTCTTGAGAGGGACCAACAAACGATAGACAACTGTAATAGACACAAACACGACCAGAGAGAGAGAGAGAGAGAGAGAGAGAGAGAGAGAGAGAGAGAGAGAGAGAGAATAAACACACAAACACATGCACACAATAAACACACATATTTGAATTTTATGTAGTGTGTGTGTGTGTGTGTGTGTGTCTGTGTGTACATTATTCGTTGCTTGAATACTAAACGATTCTATCTTTTGTAAATTGACACAATACTTCAAGGTAAAGCTTATGGAGAGACGCCCAGGAGAGAGAGAGAGAGAGAGAGAGAGAGAGAGAGAGAGAGAGAGAGAGAGAGAGAGAGAGAGAGAGATTACATTCAACACCTGTTTTAATCTAAGCTCATCAATTTCATTTCACTTACTTCCTTCCTTCCTTCCTTCCTTCCTTGCTCCCTTCCTTCCTACCTTCCTTCCTTCCTCCCTTCCTTCCTTCCTTCCTTGCTCCCTTCCTTCCTTCCTTCTCAGAGTTCTAAACACGAGATTGCAAACAATTGTGTTGTATATAAATGTGATTACAATTACCACAACAATGGCTCATACCAGTTCGATTATTATGAGTAATTATTGGTGATTATTGAACTTGTGTGAGATAGTAATTATTGGTGATTATTGAACTTGTGTGAGAGTAATTATTGGTGATTATTGAACTTGTGTGAGATAGTAATTATTGGTGATTATTGAACTTGTGTGAGATTATTATTTCCTGATTATAGAACTTTTATTAAGGTCTTGTGGTGATTATATTAATACTATGTTAAGTTCGAAAAAAAGATCCATCGCTGTCTACGTCATCATGTTCAGAATTCTCGGACAGACACACACAAGGATACACACACGAGGGGGGGGGGGCGGACTGGGGGGCAGGGGGAGGGAAAGGGGGGGGGGCAGACATATAGATGAACAACAATTCTATCATCAGGGCATTTGACTGGCTGAGTGAGTGACTGTTAAGAGAGAGAGAGAGAGAGAGAGAGAGAGAGAGAGAGAGAGAGAGAGAGAGAGAGAGAGAGAGAGAGAAAATGAGAAAAAAATGAGAAAGTAAGCCAATAATTAACAAAATTCATGAACAAGAGAACAGCAACTTGCGTAACAAAAAAAAAAGAAACAGGAAGATGTATAACCATGAATAAAGCAGTGAATAACCCACACAGACAACAAGAACAGCAGCAGAAGGAGGAGATGCAATGAGAGACAGTGAGAGAGAGAGAGAGGGAGGAGGGGTGTGGGGGGGGGGGTAGGAAGGGGAGGTAGAAGCAGGGGCCCCTCAACACTGCCGACCCTCAACAAGTATGTCAAGGTTCTGTGTGTGTGTGTGTCTGTCTGTGTGAGGGGAGGGGAGGAGGGGGGGGTGTTAGGGGAGGGGAGAGGGAAGTGGTGAAGGGAGAGAGGGGGAGGTAGACTAGAATGGTCCACCACCCCCCAACCTACACTACTGCTCTCCGGCACCCATTTAACCCCTCCCCCCACCCCCCATTTTTCTACCTGTCTACCAGCCCATATTGTGGTTGTGTGGTGTGGGTGAAATACAGGTCATGTAATCGACCTTATCTACCTACCAACCACATTATCTATCGACGTACCACCTTATCTATCGACCTATCAACCTACCTACCATCTTACCTACCTAACTACCAGTCACCCAATTCACTCTGTGGCGTGGTAGAATTGTGGTGGATTATGGTAGGCATTGTGTGTGTGTGAGTAACAGGACAGAGGCACAGACAATGGCACGACCTATCACACACACACACACACACACACACACACACACACACACACACACACACATACACACACACACACACACACACACAGTGAAACACTAATCAAGTAACTTTACCTTGAAACACACATGACAAAAAATTCTGTTGACATTTGACAATTCTCTCTCTCTCTCTCTCTCTCTCTCTCTCTCTCTCTCTCTCTCTCTCTCTCTCACATTAAGGTAGAGTCTCAGTGTAACTTTAACTCAATTTCTTTTTTTTTTGTTTACTCTTTTGTTGGGTAGACGATGAGAGAGAGAGAGAGAGAGAGAGAGAGAGAGAGAGAGAGAGAGAGAGAGAGAGAGAGAGAGAGAGAGAGAGAGAGAGAGAGAGAGAGAGAACTCAGCATAATGGAGTGTACAACAAGACTGTTATTGACCTAGCCTAAACATCCTTCATACTGGGGTCAAAGGTGTCACCATAATCAAGTGCATGCCAAATGGGCCTTTATCCAGACCTGACCTGACCTAACCTGACTTAACCTCCTGACCTAGCTTAACCTAGTGACCTATCCTGTTCTCACCTAACTTAACTTCACCTATCTTAAGTTTCTCATCAAACCCAACTTGACCTAACCTGAACTAATCTGATCTAACTTAACCTAACCCGGTTAATCTTAAAACTCATTATCCTATCTTAAACCTAACTTAACCTAACCTAACCTAATCAAAGCCCAACTTTTTAAAACAAGTCAAGAGGCAACTTGCACCAATTGACCAACCGCAAGCACAGTGTCCTAAAGGTCAAAAAGGTCATCATAACCAACCAATAACAGGAAGTTCTCGGATGACGTCACAGGTAGAGCAACACACAAGACATCACTTCCAGTCAAAACCACAAGTGCCATCCGGGGGTAATGGTATGACGTCACGAGACTTGATCAAAGCCATAGACTTCTACTTAACAAAGAAACATTACGACATAGGAAAGGTCATGACCCTATCCCCCCCCCCCCATCCTTCACCCATCAATCAAAATCATGTAACCTTAGAATGCCTTGGTGTGACGTCTTAAAAGGTGAGGTCAAGAAGTCTTCAAGATGTCTTCAACAAGGAGGGGCATTTTAAGTCAGGTATTCTGCAATGTATCTCTTATAGGTGTGCGTTTGTTGATGAGTGGTACCCCCCCCCCTCATACACACACACACACACACACACACACACACTGCTGGCTGCCTTGTTCACCCCATCACCAGGTTAAGTGCCCCCACGTCTTAAGAAATCAAAAAATCCACTTTCATTCCAGATGATTGTAGGTGTACCTGTGGGATTTACCTGTAGGTGTACCTGTGCGTCTACCTGTACCTGTATGTGTACCTGTGCATCTACCTGTACCTGTACGTGTACCTGTGCGTCTACCAGTACATGTGCATCTACCAGTACCTGTGCATCTACCTGTACCTGTATGTGTACCTGTGCGTCTACCAGTACATGTGCATCTACCTGTACCTGTACGTGTACCTGTGCGTCTACCAGTACCTGTGCATCTACCTGTACCTGTATGTGTACCTGTGCGTCTACCAGTACATGTGCATCTACCAGTACCTGTGCATCTACCTGTACCTGTATGTGTACCTGTGCGTCTACCAGTACATGTGCATCTACCTGTACCTGTATGTGTACCTGTGCGTCTACCAGTACATGTGCATCTACCTGTACCTGTATGTGTACCTGTGCGTCTACCAGTACATGTGCATCTACCTGTACCTGTATGTGTACCTGTGCATCTACCAGTACCTGTGCATCTACCTGTACCTGTATGTGTACCTGTGCATCTTCCTGTACCTGTATGTGTACCTGTGCGTCTACCAGTACATGTGCATCTACCTGTACCTGTATGTGTACCTGTGCGTCTACCAGTACCTGTGCATCTACCTGTGCATCTACCTGTACCTGTGCGTTTACCTGTACCTGTGCTTGTACCTGTATCACATGAACGTATCAACTCAAGGATCTATAAGACCTAGATAACCCAACTCACCTCCCCCTCCCCCACACCCCCTCCCTCCCCCCTCCCCCACACCCCCTCCCTCCCCCCCCACAACACTTTACTTGTCACTTGGCACTTCAATGGCACCTGATATGGCACTTCCGGGAACATTCCACCTCAACCCCCCTCCTCCTTACCCCCCCCACTCCCCAAACACATCAAGTCACCCCCCTTCCTTCACCCCCCCATCACCACCACCAACTCAGCCCCCCTCCCCTCCCCAACCACCTCAAGAGTTACCCCCTTCCTTCATTCCGGCCTCAATCACCCACCCCCTCCCCCCCCCCCCTTCCTTCACCTGTCCACCTTAGTCAACCACGGAGGCCAATTGCATACTTTCATTTCATTCGCTACTTCCTTCATTTTTTTTTCTTTTATTTCCTCTTAAGTTATTTTTACAAACTTTCCAAACTTTCATTTCTTACTTTCCATTTTTTTTTTATTTATTATTGATCTTTAAGTAATTTTCTAACCCGTACTTTCACATCCTACTTTCCTCGACACCCTTTTCTTCACCTAAAAGTACTTTCCAAACCATACTCTCCAAATACTACTTTCCAAAGCTATATTTTCATACAAAACTTTCTAAATAGCTTTTCACACTATATAACTTCCTTACCCTCTCTATCTAACTAACCTTAACTAATTTTATAACTGTTTGGGGAAAATTACAATGAATACAAAACAAATCTTCATTAATTAGTTATATTACGTAACAAAAAAAATAATCCTTGGTGGAAAAACAAAATATAATTACACACTTTACGGCTATTTCCTTTAACAGACACACAGACAGACAAACACAAACACAGACAGATACACAGACAAAGACAGGTACAAACACACAAACACAGACACACACAAAGACAGATACACAGACAGACAAACACAGACAGACACACACACACACACAGTAGCTATTAAAACTTCCTGGCCAAGAGTCGTCATCGTTACCGCTGCACTTGACCCCATTACTACCCATAGGTTAAAGGTTACCTACCCTCTACCCCCCCCCCTCCCCCCCTCTCTCTCACCTGGGTACAGACAGTCTCTACAAGGTCTCCTCCACACGACGCTTTCTCAAGAGGCTGCTGTTGAGTTTTTCTGTCTGTCTGTCTGTACTTAGGAGGTGATGGTAGCTGTCGGGTTGGTATTTTAGTGTCTGTCTGTCTGGCTATGTGGATCTCTCTCTCTCTCTCTCTCTCTCTCTCTCTCTCTCTCTCTCTCTCTCTCTCTCTCTCTCTCCATTATCAGTTGCACCAATTTCCGCTAACACACAATAAAAAAAAAATAAATCCCATGTCTACTAACTTTTGAATAACCCATCTATCCTTTATCCCCCATGGCTATTCTTTCCATCCATCTCTATATCTATCCTTCGTCCATCCATCCACCCTCCTTGATTAACCACTATCTCTCCCTCCATCTATCTATCCATCTATCCTTGACTAACTACTATCACTCCATTCATCTATCCTTGACTTCCTCCTCTACCCTTCCTATCCCACGACGAACCAAACAAGGCTAGATGAGCGTCCGTCTCTCACTATCCTCCCACACACCTATGTCATCCCCTCAGCTGGGACGATGACAACACAGTGACGTCATCGTAAACATAGGGTAGGAGGGGCTTTCTGATTGGCTTATTACTCCACACACACACACACACACACACTCTATGGAGGACAAACTTTCTCTTTGCCATCAATTAAGCCTACCGACCCTGAGAGCCACATCAACCAACCTTGAGGAACTTCACACCTAAACTATATTACTCCTGCTGGTGTCGTGGGAGATGTTATGACGATCTATTAACTGTGTCTTTAAAGGGGTGTCTTTAAAGGGACGCAGTGTTGTTATGATGTTTTAATTGCGCCTTTAATGGGGGTGTCTTTAAAGGGACGCAGTGTTGTTATGATGTTTTAATTGCGCCTTTAATGGGGGTGTCTTTAAAGGGACGCAGTGTTGCTATGATGTTTTAATTGCGCCTTTAATGGGGTGTGTCTTTAAGGGTGGCGTATCCTCTCTTGGCACGATCTACCAGTTCTGTGAGAGAAAGCTCCTGATTGGCTGGCTCTTTCTTTGTCTGTCTGTCCTGATTGGCTAGGATATATTTGACGTTGTGAACTAACCTGCGATTGGCTGTGACTTTGCATCTGTTAAACTAGCATAATATGATACCCTGTTTTAACCTCAACTAACATTCTAATTGGCTGGTTATCATCAAACGCTCTATACTGATTGGTTGAGACTTTAAACATTATAACACCCATCTGTAACTCGCCATTTCAGTCTCAAGAAACGTCCTCATTGGCTCTCGTCTTCCAGTGAGTCATCCTTATTGGTCAGGCTCTCTCTCTCTCTCTCTCTCTCTCTCTCTCTCTCTCTCTCTCTCTCCACGGCGATGAGTCTTGCATCAGGTTATAAATGTCTTAAGAGTTTGTAAAGATATAAAAGATATTAATTTACTTAAGGTCGACCACAACACAATCGCCTCCAACGAATAGAATTGTTAATTAAAAATGAACTGTTCCGTCGTATAAGAAATGTGATGAATAGAGTCAGTTTAAGGAATAGACTCGGTGGAGGGAGGAGCCAGGCAGTCAATAGTGGTGGTCAGCTCAGTACAAGACCACAATTGAAGTCACTGAGAGAGAGAGAGAGAGAGAGAGAGGAAACAGGTGATGGTGATGGTTTATACTACGTAGCACAATGGCTGAGGTTATGTAAACAATATTCCCACGTACACGACTCACGGACCCTCCCCCTACCCCCCACCCCCCCTCTTTCTCTTCCCCCCTGTCACTCTCAATAACCAAACGTGATTTTAAAACCAATATAAACTAACTTACAATTACTATATTTAAATTCGTATTTTCTCCATAAAGTTAAGGTATTAATGAAGAAATAACAGTATATGTCAGTCAGTTCTCAACAAGTTGGTCGTGATGCCTCAACATTGGTCACCCCCCCTCCCGTCTATACCAGGGTTTAGCGTGATGGACTGACCTTCATATCAATCCAACAACGACATACTTCAACTAACACACAAGGTCAGCTATTACTCATAGATAAGAACCACAATAAAAGAGAAATTAGAATAAAATAAACTTTAAATATATATTATTATTATTATATACTGTTTATTTTACCCCCCCCCCCCCAGAAGACATTTTTACAAGAGTTTAGTGAGATAAAATAATATTACCTCTGTTTATTAACGCAGGTGATGACGTCTTTCTACCTTGGTGTCTAATTAATATTCACCTGGGATTTTTTTTTTGGGGGGGGGATTAGGGGAGATTTGAGGGTGATTAAGGGATAAGGGGATTAAAGGGAGATTAAGGACGAATTGAGGGGGATTAAAGGGGGATATTTAGGGATAATTGAGGGGGATTAAGAGGGATTCGTGGATTAAGGGAAAATTGAGGGGATTTATCTCCACGAAAAATCAAATTAAATCCCTCACACGATAATAAAAAGAAGAAACATAACCCGGAATTAAAAAAAAAATTAGCTACTTGTAACACTATGACTTACAGCGCCAAGTGAACCACAGGCAAGGCAGACAAGACAGGTAGGGCAGACAGGCAGACAAGGCAGGCAGACAAGACAGGCAGACAAGACGAGACAGACAGACAGACAGACAGACAAAATTGAATATAGTCATCAATAAACACCAACTTGATCTACGTAATTGATAAAAAAAAAATCCATGTATATTGACGTCACATATCCTCTCACGGTCCAGTTAATTATAAATGTTTAATGGTATGACGTAAAACACACACACACACACACACACACACACACACACACACACACACACACACACACACACACACCATTTTAAAATATTTACTTTATTTTTGAACTTTTAATGTCATAATCATTTGCATATTTTAGTAGTAGTATTTTGAGGATAACCTGTATGATATCGGTACGTTATGTCATCGGTTTGGTGGATGTTTAACCTATTTAATTTATATGATATCGGTTTAGACTTTAGAAGATGCTTAACGAAACATAACGTGACCAAACCTAACCTAACCTCACTTAACCTGACTTAATCTAACCAAACCTAACCTAACCAAATCCAACCAAACTAAACCAAATCAAACCCAATTTAACCCAAACCTAACCTAACCTAACCAATAATCACCATAACTACCACACCGCCAATTAGATAAACATTAAATCACCTGGCTAACAATACCCTCCGTTAACGACCACTCGGCGCCTCATCCCATAGTACAGTATAATTGGCTCGTTACTGTGATCCTAAACTACTCTATGTACAGAAATCGAAAGTGGTGAGGGGACTTTCTCGCAGGGGTGGCTGGGTGGCGGCTGGGTGGTTGAGGGTGGTTGAGGGTGGTTGGGAGAAAGAAGAGGAGGAGAGAGGAACTAGGGAAGAGGAGAGGGGGATGAGGGAAGGTAAGAGTGAGGGAGAGAAAGGAGGTGACGGGGTGGCTGGGTGGTGGAGCGGATGGGTGGCTGGGCAGCTAGGTGACTGGGTGGTGGAGGGGATGGGTGGCTGGGTGGTGGAGCGGATGGGCAGTTAGGTGGCTGGGTGGTGGAGCAGGAGGGTGGCTGGGCAGTTAGGTGGCTGGGTGGAACAGATGGGTGGCTGGGCAGTTGGGTGGCTGGGCAGTTAGGTGGCTGGGTGGAGGAGCAGATGGGTGACTGGGCAGTTGGGTGGCTGGGTGGTGGAGCGGATGGGTGGCTGGGCATATGGGTGGCTGGGCAGTTAGGTGGCTGGGTGGCTGAGCAGTTAGGTGGGTGGCTGGGCAGTCAGGTGGGTGGCTGGGTAGTTAGGTGGGTGGCTGGGTAGTTAGGTGGGTGGCTGGGTAGTTAGGTGGGTGGCTGGGTAGTTAGGTGGGTGACTGGGCGGTTAGGTGGGTGACTGGGCGGTTAGGTGGATGGCTGGGCGGTTAGGTGGGTGGCTGGGTGGCTGGGCGGTTAGGTGGGTGGCTGGGTGGTTAGGTGGGTGACTGGGCGGTTAGGTGGATGGCTGGGCGGTTAGGTGGGTGGCTGGGCGGTTAGGTGGGTGGCTGGGCGGTTAGGTGGGTGGCTGGGTGGCTGGGCGGTTAGGTGGGTGACTGGGCAGTTAGGTGGGTGGCTGGGCGGTTAGGTGGGTGACTGGGCAGTTAGGTGGGTGGCTGGGCGGTTAGGTGGGTGACTGGGCGGTTAGGTGGATGGCTGGGTGGCTGGGCGGTTAGGTGGGCGGTTAGGTGGGTGGCTGGGCGGTTAGGTGGGTGGCTGGGTGGCTGGGCGGTTAGGTGGGTGACTGGGTGGCTGGGCGGTTAGGTGGGTGACTGGGCGGTTAGGTGGATGGCTGGGCGGTTAGGTGGATGGCTGGGCGGTTAGGTGGGTGGCTGGGCGGTTAGGTGGGTGGCTGGGTGGCTGGGCGGTTAGGTGGGTGGCTGGGCGGTTAGGTGGGTGGCTGGGCGGTTAGGTGGGTGGCTGGGTGGCTGGGCGGTTAGGTGGGTGGCTGGGCGGTTAGGTGGGTGGCTGGGCGGTTAGGTGGGTGGCTGGGTGGCTGGGCGGTTAGGTGGGTGGCTGGGCGGTTAGGTGGGTGGCTGGGTGGCTGGGCGGTTAGGTGGGTGGCTGGGCGGTTAGGTGGGTGGCTGGGTGGCTGGGCGGTTAGGTGGGTGGCTGGGCGGTTAGGTGGGTGGCTGGGTGGCTGGGCGGTTAGGTGGGTGGCTGGGTGGTTAGGTGGGTGGCTGGGCGGTTAGGTGGGTGGCTGGGCGGTTAGGTGGGTGGCTGGGCGGTTAGGTGGGTGGCTGGGTGGCTGGGCGGTTAGGTGGGTGGCTGGGTGGTTAGGTGGGTGGCTGGGCGGTTAGGTGGGTGGCTGGGTGGCTGGGCGGTTAGGTGGGTGGCTGGGTGGCTGGGCGGTTAGGTGGGTGGCTGGGTGGTTAGGTGGGTGGCTGGGCGGTTAGGTGGGTGGCTGGGCGGTTAGGTGGGTGGCTGGGCGGTTAGGTGGGTGGCTGGGCGGTTAGGTGGGTGGTGGGTGGCTGGGCGGTTAGGTGGGTGGCTGGGTGGCTGGGTGGCTGGGCGGTTTCTTCAACATTATATAGTTCTTTTTTTTACGGTTTATTTACCATCAATAGGAGAAGAAAAAACAACAGTGGGGAAATACTTAAGGACTCAAGGTGACCTGTTAATGAGAGGAGGAGGAGGAGGAGGAGGAGGAGGAGGAGGAGGAGGAGGAGGAGGAGGAGGAGGTGGAGGAGGTGGGAAGGAGGAGGAGGAGGTAGGAAGGTGGAGGAGGTGGAGGAGGAGGAGGAGGTAGGAAGGTGGAGGAGGTGGGAAGGAGGAGGAGGAGGAGGAAGAGGAGGAGGAGGAGGAGGAGGAGGAGGAGGTAGGAGGAGGAGGTAGGAAGAGGAGGAGGAGGAGGAGGAGGAGGAGGAGGAAGGAGGAGGAGGAGGAGGAGGAAGGAGGAGGAGGAGGAGGAGGAGGAGGAGGAGGAGGTAGGAAGGTGGAGGAGGTGGGAAGGAGGAGGAGGAGGAGGAGGAGGAGGAGGAGGAGGAGGAGGAGAGGTAGGAAGGAGAGGAGGAGGAGGAGGAGGAGGAGGAGGAGGTAGGAAGGTGGAGGAGGTGGGAAGGAGGAGGAGGAGGAGGAGGAGGAGGAGGAGGAGGAGGAGGAGGAGGAGGAGGAGGAGGAGGAGGAGGAGGAGGAGGAGGAGGAGGTAGGAAGAGGAGGAGGAGGAGGAGGAGGAGGAGGAGGAGGAGAGAGGTAGGAGGAGGAGGAGGAGGAGGAGGAGGAGGAGGAGGAGGAGGTAGGAAGAAGGAGGAGGAGGAGGAGGAGGAGGAGGAGGAAGTTGGATAGAAACGAGAGAGAGAGAGAGAGAGAGAGAGAGAGAGAGAGAGAGAGAGAGAGAGAGAGAGAGAGGCGGGGAAGGGGGAAGTACAGAAGAGGCGAATGAGAAAAGACGCAGAAGAGAGGAGACAGATGGAAGACAAGAATAAACGAACCACAATGAAACCCATAATTAAAGAAATAGGTAATATAGTCACAGTGAAAATACGACGCCATTTTTAAAGCCATTATTTCCGTGTTTTAACTCAGACAGACAGGAATATTTACCATCTTAATTAACACAAGACAGGTGAGGGAGGGAGGGTAGGGGGGGGGGGGTTAGAAGGAATTTGGCAGCATAGTACAATGTCGGAAAATTACCACGAACGCGCACGGAGGTCACGGGGCTAAACTAATGAAGGTTAGGTTAGGTTAGGTTAGGTTAGGTAGTCTGACTTCCATAAATATATTTTTTTGGACTGAGAGAGAGAGAGAGAGAGAGAGAGAGAGAGAGAGAGAGAGAGAGAGAGAGAGAGAGAGAGAGAGAGAGAGAGAGAGAGAGAGAGAGCATTTACCACTGTTGTTAACATCTCGGTCCTATCACCAAACGACACCCTTGGCCATTGACTCCTAGTGAGGGGAAGAAGAGGGGGAGAGGAAGAGGGGAGAGGGAGGGGAAGAGAGAATGAGCGGGGGGGGGGGGGGAGAATCACGGAACCTCACTGTATCAATCTAACTGATAACACTAACAGCTAGACCAAACACACACACACACACATACGGGTCTGTCCTCACAACAAGAACGTCTGCCCTCCCCCCTCCATGACCATCCTCGCCTGCACTCTGCTCCGCCAGACGAAACAACGTCTGGCGGAGGTGCTCGACTATCGATGTGTTGTGACAGTGGCGAGGCTTTGTAGGTGTGTAGATCACGGCTTACACACACACACACACACACACACACACACTAACATTCTTATGCCGTCTGTCATTATTTAATACTTTTCTAAATGTGTAATATGGCACCTGGGGTTGACACATGGCACCTGGGGTTGACACATGGCACCTGGGGTTGACATATGGCACCTGGGGTTGACACATGGTACCTGGGGTTGACACATGGCACCTGGGGTTGACACATGGTACCTGGAGTTGACACATGGCACCTGGGGTTGACACATGGCACCTGGGGTTGACACATGGAACCTGGAGTTGACACATGGCACCTGGGGTTGACATATGGCACCTGGGGTTGACACATGGCACCTGGGGTTGACACATGGTACCTGGAGTTGACACATGGCACCTGGGGTTGACATATGGCACCTGGGGTTGACACATGGCACCTGGGGTTGACACATGGCACCTAGGGTTCACACACGAGGTTAACATGCAGCACTAAGTCACTCACCTGTTGAAGCTGAACACAGTGAGTGGAGGTAGACAAGTGTTATCCAGCAGTGTGTGTTCACTAGTGAGTAATAACACAACAATAATACAGTATAACACAGTAGCACTTGTAGGTACAGCACTGATATAGCTACTTTATCAACAACACAGTATAGCACAGTAATTTTTTTTTCTTCGTAATAGGCCTGTGGAGTGATGTTATTTGACCACTTGTGTATATTTATGTTGAACACAGATGTAGCAGCACTGTTTAACAATGTAGTAATAGTACACTTCAGCACTGAGTCAGCACAGAGTGTAGCACAGTGTAGTA
The DNA here is from genome assembly GCA_958450375.1 of Homarus gammarus. Taxonomy (NCBI): domain Eukaryota; kingdom Metazoa; phylum Arthropoda; class Malacostraca; order Decapoda; family Nephropidae; genus Homarus; species Homarus gammarus. The sequence continues at coordinate 2,922,230 of CAUDMG010004068.1, read as the reverse complement.
ACGAGCACAGCACAACATGATGGGGTTGGTATTAAAAATATCCCGAACAGTGATGAAGGCAGGAGCCGTGGGAGGAGTCAGCTCACAACAGCAGCAGCAGCAGCACACCACAACAGCACTCCAAGGGAGTCGAGACACAACTGACGGGGAAGGTGGGTGTGCACGTGTGGCGGTGTACAACTGTGTGGCGTCACGGAGGCTCTCAGTACACGTCACGGCTGCGTCACACACATACAGACACACACACACACACACAGAGGCAACAGGTGTGACGGTGTGTGATGGCAAAAGGGGGGAGCGAGCAAGTTGGGGGAGTGAGGGAGCGGGTGATCCAACATGGGTTCCCCTCCTAGCTACGCACTACAAATGAGTACTTTCACAGAGCCAGGCTCTCGGTTTGCTTCCCCCGAGCGAAGGTTACGCCTGATCCGAGCCGTCACACGTCCACACACACACATACACACACACTCACACCCCCTCGCACACACGTACGAACGCACTCCACTAAAAGGCCGGCCGCAACAAGCGAAAGTGATAGTGAGTGTGTTTGTCCGTGCGCCGTCGTGCAGCGTTGCCGCTCCCCGTCACGTCTTCTGCAACTCTGCGTCAAGTTCCTCCAAGCTTCGTCCAGCGATCACCCGCCTGAATCCAGCCGTTTTGAGCGAAAGTCAGCGGTTGTGTTGGTAGCGAGTGGGACTCCCCGCTCCGACACACACTAACCTTGTCCCCAATTCGTCGTCGGGGCCCTACTAGGCAACCCGCATCTCTTTTGTCAATCTTCTAAGTCAACACGGAACTTAAAATGTACAATAAGGAGCAGTGAGGACAGCCCGTCTCAAGCACTTTACAACCATGTAAGTCTCAAGAAGGAGAACCCTGAGGAAGACCTCCAAAATCGAAAAGAAAAGGCCAGTGGGGGCTGGTGGGGGGCAGTGGGGCAAAGATGTGGGTGAAGTTTAGTAGGTTAAGGGCAGGCGGCGACAAGCCCTTGACCATATCAGGGAATTGTGCAACCCTTGAGCAGAGGCAAGGGAGCAGGAGATACAGTCTTATGCAGCAGGGAGATACTGTCTCTCAGCCTCACCATCCTCCTTCAGGAGTGAGACAGGAGTCATATTCTTTAAATAGAAGATATACTGTCTCTCACCTCACCCCCGCCTTTAATCAAGAGGGAGATACTGTCTCTCATCCCACCCATTCCTCCAAGAGTGAGATGAGAGATACACAGTCTTAAGCACGAGAGATACTGTCCCCTTTACCCCTTCGTCAGGCTCAAGACGCCCTCCATAACACCCCCAAAAATGGTACACCAGGACCTTCCACTAGGACCTCCTCTATTTATCTCCATTTCTTCAGGATCAAGACGTCCTTCATGCCTTGGGAGAGTCCTAGAGATCCCCCAGCCGAGGGAGGTCCCATACCACATCAAGACCTCCTATGACCACCTGTAAAACTCCCTCCTACAGGATCCAGGGGCTTCGGCAGCTCTTCTGTATTACTCCAAAACCTCACTCACCCACCCACTCACTCACTCACGTTCTTCACGTCTTATTCATCACTGACTCAGACTCACGATCCCTATTCACTGACTCATGCACGTTCTGAGTCATTCCTCACACCTCATGTCCTCACGTGAGTCAATCTTCACGCCCTAATTCATATCCTGTCACCATAAAACCTTCCTCATCTCTCAAACCTCACCACTCATCGTCTCCAGTGAGTAAAATTCATGAGTAAAGCTGAGGAAAGAGGGAAGACACATGAGTATAATATGAGTTTCGATTCCTCACCACTCATGCATTCCAATGAGTCAATCCCTCTCGCTACACATCCTCAATGAGTCAATCCTCTCGCTACACCTCCTCAATGAGTCAATCCCTCTCGCTACACCTCCTCAATGAGTCAATCCTCTCGCTACACCTCCTCAATGAGTCAGTCCCTCTCGCTACACCTCCTCAATGAGTCAATCCTCTCGCTACACCTCCTCAATGAGTCAATCCTCTCGCTACACCTCCTCAATGAGTCAATCCCTCTCGCTACACCTCCTCAATGAGTCAATCCTCTCGCTACACCTCCTCAATGAGTCAATCCCTCTCGCTACACCTCCTCAATGAGTCAATCCCTCTCGCTACACCTCCTCAATGAGTCAATCCCTCACACCTCATGAGACAACAGACGGATATTCATGAGTACGAAATTATGAGGAGTGGGAGGAGGGGGGGGGGGGGGTGTGAGTGTGTGTTTGATAAAGAAAGCTGGCTGGCACGTTATGGAGCAAGGTCACACACACACACACACACATATACTCGCCAGGCCGACAAGGACATCACGCAAAAACACCCACAGAACAAGAACATTGCCATGGAGAACAACGAAGAGGAGAACAGGGGAACCAGAGAACACACACACACAAAAACACAGGAAGAACATGAAAAACAAAACCATAGAACAAATAACATGGATAACACAAAAGAACCTCAAGAACAAGAACATTGCCCAATAACAACAACAAAAAAGGAAGCCAAGCAAAAACAGTCGTTAAGAACAATACAATAACAGCCCTCAATAACAAGGACAGAGAATACATTGTTAACAAGGACATTCCCATAATAAGTACACATATCAGAGTCTTTATGTAAATACGTGCATACCAAACACACACACACACACACACACACACACACACACACACACACACTAGAGAGTACAATCATGTCTCAGATAAATACATCAAGTATCTGGTGGTGGTGGGGGAGGGGAAGGGGGTGAGGGAGGGGGTGAGGGGGAGGGGGGATGGGGAGAAGGGGTTAAGGCTATGTGACCTCTGTGTAACGCCAGGCAAAGGAAAAGCCTTCTTCACCAGTGTTAGAAACCCGACCTTTAACCATCGCCAGGCGGAGGAGACAAAGTTCTCTACCCACATGTACTAGAAACCTGACCTTTTCATCATTACTTGTTGACGTAAAAAAAAAAAAAAATAAATAAAAACCTTTGGCTTATAGCATTAGTCTCTGACCTGTATAACGCCTGGCTGGCCAACGGGGAACTCAATTCACAGCTGACACTATCATTATCAACCATCAACATCATCATCATCATCATAATTATTATCATTATTATTATTATTATTATAATTAAGTCAGTCGCAGAGTAGAAGCTTGATTACATAATTACTGTGTGTGTGTGTGTTAGTGTGTGTGTGTGTGTGTGTGTGTGTGTGTGTGTGAAGGCTGGCAATATTTAGGGGACTGACTCACCCACTTAGGAGTTTGAGTCACCTGTTTTACTTTCAAAATCACCTAATATTTCTATCTATATTCTCCTATAATTATAAAACCCTGGCCTTATGTATCTTCCTAAAATATGGCCCTAAACCCCCCAAAATGGCCCCAAACTCCTTAATATGGCCCTAAACCCCTAAGAATGGTCATAAATCCCTAAATAACCCTTAACACTGTTCTAAATACGTCCCTAAATCCCTAAAATACAACCCTAAACCCCTAAAGTACGACCCTAAACACCTAAATTACGGCCATAAACCCCTAAAACAGGACTCTAAACCCACAAAAATGACCCTAAACCCACAACAATGGCCCAAACCCACAACACTGGCCCTAAACCCCTAAAATATGGCCCCCAAACCCCTAAAATAGGACAGATAAAAGAGAAGCCCTTGAAAGTTTTGACACGGGGAGCTAAGGACCACACCTGCGTGACTCACACCGACCCTTCTCCCTCCCACTCCCTTTAATAACAAGGCTCCCAGTCCCCTTGAAGATATTACACCACACAAACAGTAACTTCTCTTACCATAAACTATTTATTACCTTAACAATTCTTTATTATTCTATTATTCATGTTGTTGTTTTTATTTGTTTATTTAAAAGACAAAAATAGTTTGTATAGAAACCCCCCTCGCCACCCCCACCCCCCCTTGAGGAACTCCACCAATCGGGGCGTGAGTCAGGGGGTGACGTCACGAGGTGAGCGAGGGACGCGGTGTACAAAAACGTCAACACTGTCTCTCGAGGCGGATTCTCAACACACGAACGCAATATGGCATTTTACCTTGGATATACAGCAGCTATTTCATCAATTCCATCGACATATATTAATTAAAAACAAATAGGACATATTGATAATAATAAATACAGTAAATACACACAGAACTTGAGTGACAGGTGAATAATATTTGCTCATAGTAAAGAGTTAAAATGAGATCCTAATTTCACTCGTTTACTCATCATACAAGAATCAAACCCAATTCTCTCTCTCTATATATATGACTCCTGACTATAGATACATAGAGGTATATAATTCTATTGGTTTATATATCATTACTAAACAAAGAGAAGACACTGTAGACTTGTCCTATATCCCTGTGTCTTGACCACAACACAGGAAGGCTTCACTACTGACCTACATACTCGGCTTCCTTACTTTTATAATGTAACTTAATGTATGCAAATGAAGAAAAAAAATCCTGCTAGTATAAAATTAACCTAACCTAACCTAACCTAACCTAACCTAACATCACCTAACCTAACCTAACCTAACCTAACCTAACCTAACCTCACCTAACCTAACCTAACCTAACGCCACCTAACCTATCCTAACCTAACCTCACCTAACCTAACCTAACCTAACCTAACCTAACCTAACCTAACCTCACCTAACCTAACCTCACCTATCCTAACCTAACCTAACCTAACCTCACCTAACCTATCCTA
>CAUDMG010004068.1:2907500-2910000 GCA_958450375.1 Homarus gammarus | reverse complement strand
AGACTGATGAGAAATAGAACACAGACCTGGAGAGGGGGAGGGGGACGAGGGGGGGGAGGGGGGGGGGGCGAGGGGGGAGGGATAGGGGGGGAATACGTCAACCCTCGTAAATTCCTCCCAAATCCCAAACAAGTGAGCATCAGTGAGCGCCTACCTGTCGTTTTCTTTAGTTGAGCGACATCCTTGTCCTGTGTTGACCTCGTGCGGGTTGTCCACACACACACACACACTCTCTCTCTCTCTCTCTCTCTCTCTCTCTCTCTCTCTCTCTCTCTCTCCATATATTCTTATCTATTAATCACACGTAACTAATAATTATCGATTAATCTATTGCATCTATCGGATACATTTATCGATTATTTTATCACATCTATCTATCGCTATATCCAGTTAAAAGGATATCTATCACGCTATCTGTCCACCAATGTGCATCTATATGTCACTCGATCAATCACTCTGACGTCACACAACATCAACCTGAACCCGTCTGACGTCACTCATCAGCTGATTGACCTTGTGACGCACTTAATCAGCTGACTGAACCTTATAAAACAACTCATTAGTTAACAGAACCACTCACTCACACACACACACAGATTCACATCAAATACTTACTTTTAAACTGTTTTCATAACCCAAAATACGAGATAACGTAACCTGAACACTAAAGCCTAACCTAACCTAACCTAACCTAACCTAACGTAGCCAAACCTAATAGCAATGGCCGTCGTTAGGAGAGCGATGTGACTGGGCACCCCATAATCATGCGTGGTGGCTTGGGACTCGCTTGAGGGAGAGTATGCTGATATCTACCTAAATAAGGTATATTATAACTATTACACAACACTGTTCTAGCTTGTATACATTGTCCTATCAAGGTCTTTTATGTTTATTTAACTGGTATTTGGTTATTTACAGGTCGTATAATATTGATGATAATATTTTAGACTATTTTCGTTGATGTTTGAAGTTATCAGCTTACGATCCATTGATGCGATTCAATCTGCAATGTTTGGTGAAGGTCAGACGGGATAAACACCCTTCTCATGTATGTTCAGGGCCAGGAATCGAACCCAGGAGACCTGGTTAACATAGACCACTGTACCATCCTTGTGCCTCGCTCGTCTGCTACACACACACAAACACTCAAAGGTAGTGTGAGTTCGGACGCATAAATGACAACAGGTTTAAAACTCTCTGCCAATATGGTAGCCAATTTGGTAAGGTCGGCTGGAGATACCAATCCATGGCTGAGGAGGAGGGAGGGTATAAGGGAGGGCACTGGAGGGAGGGAGGGTCTAGCAGAGTCACTCCAAGCCAAAACTTTCACTCTCACACAACTGGCGGCGCACAATGCTGCCATACCCTTACCCAATACCATTTTGTATACAATTTTTAACTAAACAAAAACCACAAATACATTAACATCACATGACTTAAAACTGACAAATAATAAAATCTATTAAACTATGAGGAATAGGGTGGTTCAATGTGGTGTTTTAGTGTGTAATTAAGGTTAATAAAGAGTGAAGGTCTCAGAATAGCGACCCTCGGCACCTCACGCTCACTTCCCTCCCTCCCTCCCTCCTCAGGTCTCACGCAGCCAGGTATTATTATTATTATTATTATTATTATTATTATTATTATTATTATTGCTGTTCCACCATTTTAATAATAATAATAATAATAATAATAATAATAATAATATAACAAATAATAACACCAATAACAACTACAACACACCCTCTTACACTCCCCCTTGAAGGTATAGGTTTACTAACACCATCAATTATATGCTGTACTGTACTCGTAAAATATTACAAATATGGATATATATTTAAACCATCTATAATTATTCGATTAAAAATGACCAATATATATCAAAGTATATAATTTAGTACAGATGAATAATAGATAGGAATATTAAATAGCTAATAACCCGCTATTGAGAGCTATTAAGAGAGAGAGAGAGAGAGAGAGAGAGAGAGAGAGAGAGAGAGAGAGAGAGAGAGAGAATAATTTATCAAAAACCTACACGGTAAATTACCTCCTCCAGTGACGTCACCTTCCACCATGGTCTCTGATTGGCTGATCTTTGCATCTGTAAGTGTCGCTTGTCACTCTTATGTCGAAGACGATGATTGGCTGGATTGGACTGGTTCCGTGATGTCATTCGCATCATCTCCCATGGTGGTTGGATGGAATTTTCTCGGTGACGTCATTCTCATCTTCCCTCATGGTTGGTTGGATTGAAATTTCCTCGGTGACGTCATTCTCATCTTGTCTCATGATTGGTTGGATTGGAATTTCCTCGGTGACGTCAATCTCATTTTCCATCGTGATTGGGCACCCCCTTACATCCTGTGCAAGGTGAAGCGCAGAAGAGTTTACAGCGCCCATCTGGGAAGCATGCGGAGTTCATGCTTGCCTTTATGGCTCATGCATTAAGGGCGTAGAAGCCTGAAGGGTCATGGGTTTTGTCAGCAAGTTACATAAAGTG
>CAUDMG010004068.1:2847500-2902500 GCA_958450375.1 Homarus gammarus | reverse complement strand
ACAGAATAAAGACGAAATAACAACCAAGAAAAAAAAAATCAGCCAGAATTCTAGAGTAGTATACCCTCAGGTGGCAGAAGACTCATAGAAAACGGATGGTGTTGACAGCGGAGAGTTACCAGTTAGGGATTAAAGGCACATTATGGCCGCGTCACGTCTGCAATATTACGGTAGTCAACATTCCCCAAGTCTAGATTCTCAGAAGGTTCGTAGGTTTAATTTGTTCTTTCTCTCTCGTGAGTATATACACAGCAGGAGGCATCAATTCAACTTAGTTTAGTTACAAATATAAATTCTCTAAGGTTACCACGTTAAATTTTCCTCCTTGGTGTTGGTGAGGACGTGTCTGACTGACTGACTGACTCACTTCAGCTACGACACAAAGATGGTTTCTCAAAGATACCTACGTTAAATTTTCCTCCTAACTGAAGATACGAGAGTGTAATCTAAACAGCCTTTAACCTAACCACACAAAACCAGGCACTATGGCATCAAAATTAACCTAACCTAACCTAACCTAACCTGACCTAATCTGACCTGACCTAACTATATCGTTCATCTCAGGAAATAAATTTGTACCGTAATTTTCTTTTGAGGAGAAGCTACCCCGTGCTACCTTAAGAAGTAATTACAGTACCTGACCTTGGTAGACGTGCCCAGGTGAGTCAGGTGGGCACAGGTGGGTACAGGTGGGTACAAGTGGGTATACTCACATCTGAAGGAGAGAAAGACACAGTACGTATTAATTAGCATACATTCATACCCAAATATTTACACAAATACATAAAATATACATAATTTATAAATTAAAAAAAACATAAGTATTATTAAATCAATAAAATATTAAATACATTAAAAATAAGGAGGAAGAGAGAGAACAATAAAGGAGAAGAAGCTATAAGAGTAAATAACAAAGATGGGTGAAAGGAAGAAAGAGAGAAACAAGGCAATAAAGGAGAAGGTTGAATAAAAGTAAAGAGAGAGAGAGAGAGAGAGAGAGAGAGAGAGAGAGAGAGAGAGAGAGAGAGAGAGAGAGAGAGAGAGAGAGAGAGAGAATAGTAATCACACTAACAATGAACACAACAACCACACAACAAAGAAAAACAAGAAAACAATAAAAAAAAACAAGGAAAATTCTCCACAACCTGCCATGACAAGGTGGAAAGTCCTGTCTCCAGTTCTCAAAAGTTCCTACGTTAAATTTTTCCTCCTTGGTGATGTGAGAATGTATCTAACTGACTCACTTAAGTTACGACGAAAAAAGATGGATTCTCAAAGGTAGTTCTTAAGTTAAATTGTCCTCCTAACTAGTAATGTGAGAACGTATCTAACTGACCTCACTAAATTTTCCTCCTAACTTTCAAACCAACTTTCACTGACCTACTCGACACACACAAGACATTCAATATGGCGGCCAAATACACACGAGACTCTACCGTAAACTGAGCGAGCGATTACGACAAACATACGGACAGACGAGACATCAGAATAGGGGCACAGGTGAGTGACGGAAATACCTGGTGAAGTTACCCCCTCCCTCCCCCCTCCCACTCCCCACCCCCCCCCCACTCACAGTTATGACTCCGCCTTCCTCACCCAGGGGTCACCAAGGGTCACATGGGCCATACCAGGGGGTCACAGGGGGCTAACCATAACTCCCATTAGGGGTCATGAGTGGCTATGAGGTCATGAAGGTCATATTAGGGGTTATGGTAGTTATCAGGGGTCACAAGGGGTCATGGGGAGTTATCAGGGGTCACAAGGGATCATGGGGAGTTATCAGGGGTCACAAGGAGTCATGGGGAGTTATCAGGGGTCACAATGGGTTATGTGCAGTTATCAGGGGTCACAAGGAGTTATCAAGGGTCATAATGGAGATATCATGGGTCACAAGAGGTCATGGGGAGTTATCAGGGGTCACAAGGGGTCATGGGGAGTTATCAGGGGTCACAAGGTCATAGGGAGTTATCAGGGGTCACAAGGGGTCATGGGAAGTTATCAGGGGTCAAAAAGAGTCGTGATGAAGTTTTCAGGGGTCACAGGAGGCTATGGGGATATTAGGGGTCACAAGGGGTCATGGGGAGTTATCAGGGGTCACAAGAGGTCATGGAGAGTTATCAGGGGTCAAAGGGGGTCATGATGAAGTTTTAATGGGTCACGGGGAGTAATCAGAGGTCACAAGAGGTCATGGAGAGTTATCAGGGGTCAAAGGGGGTCATGATGGAGTTATCAGGGGTCACAGGGGGTCATGGGGAGTTATCAGGGGTCAAAAGGGGTCATGATGGAGTTATCAAAGGTCATGGGGAGTTATCAGGGGTCACAGGGTTATCAGAGGTCACGGGGAGTTATCAGGGGTCACGGGGAGTTATCATGGGTCACAAGAGGTCATGGGGAGTTATCATGGGTCACAAGAGGTCACGGGGAGTAATCAGGGGTCACAAGAGGTCATGGGGAGTTATCAGGGGTCACAAGAGGACATGGGGAGTTATCAGGGGTCACAAGGGGTCATGGGGAGTTATCAGGGGTCACAAGAGGTCATGGGGAGTTATCAGGGGTCACAAGAGGTCATGGGGAGTTATCAGGGGTCACAAGGAGTCAGGGGGAGTTATCAGGAGTCACAAGGGGTCATGGAGAGTTATCAGGGGTCACAATGGGTTATGTGCAGTTATCAGGGGTCACAAGGTAACTTTGTGGTCAACCGACTCTCACACCCTCTCTCACTACATCCTCACTTGCCCTATGACCTCCTCCTACAGGTCCCCAGCCGTTACCAACACCTCGTCCCTCCCTGACTAAATATCCCTCCTCCTAGTCACAGGCCTGGCACTTGACATTATTAGGGACCTGCCACTCTTTGCTATAAACAGATGAAATGTACCGGGAACTTTCCCCCCCACACACTCATCATTCTGTCACTTTATGTAACTTGCTGACAAAACCTATGACCCTTCAGGCTTTTACGCCCTTAATGCAAGAGTCTTAAAGGCAAGCATGAACTTAGTATGCTTCCCAGTTGGGCGCTGTAAACGCTTCTGCGCTTCACCTTGCACAAGATGTAAGTGGGTGCCCAATAAACTAGCCCCCTCCGGGGCAATCTAATCTAATCTAAAAAGGGTCACGGGGAGTTATGAGGGGTCACAGGGAGTTATCAGGGGTCACAAGGGGTCATGAAGAGTTATCAGGGGTCACAAGGGGTCATGGAGTTATAAGGGGTCATATAGTAGGTCATCAGGGGTCATATTTGTGATCTACACCTGAGAGAATGAGAGAGAGAGAGAGATGACCCCCAGAACACCTCCCCATCATCTCTTTGTGCCTCCAACAACCACGTCGCCCTGGGAGGGAGGGGAGGGGGAGGGGAGAAGGGGGGGGGAGGGGTGAAAAACAATGAGTGAAGAAAGCTGAAGTGAGGGACGTTGGAATGGAGGGAGGGAGGGAGGGAGGGAGGGAGGGAGGGAGGGAGGGAGGTTGGATAGGAGGGAAGGAGTTTGGTGTGTGGAAGGTTATAGGGCAGAAGTGGGATGGATGGAAAGGGAAGTTTGGGTGAGGAAGGAAGGGAGGGAGGAAGGGAAGGAGGAAGGGAAGGAGGGAGGGAGGGAGGGAGGGAGGGGTATGTAAATATGTGTTATAATACATATGTATAGTCTACCGCTCTGGTCAACCGTTCCGTCCACGCCGCCCACCAACCCACCATAACCGCCCACCACGGAACACGCACGCTCATCACTACCCACCCCGGAACACAACCCCCACCCCCCACCCCGGAACACCCCGACCTACCAGCCGCCCACCCTGGAACACGCTCACCCACCATAACCACCCATTCCGGAACACACCCACCTGCCGCCCACCCACCAGCCGCCCACTCCAGAACACACCCACCAATCACCACCCACTCTAACACACTCCACACCTGACTCCACACCTGCCCTAACAACTGACTCTACATTCTACAAGATCACTACAGCCACAAATATGAGCTCCAGACCACAGATACCACCATCACCACCACACACACAGAACCATCACCACACACACCATACTATAGGTACTGAACCATCCACCATAACTCACTGCTGCAACATACTGGAGTCACTAAACAGACTGCCTCATTATCACTGTCCCCTTATCCTCACTACTTGCTCTCTTAACCTCAACTCAGTATGTCACGCGGTGCTTGTCACTGAGGCCAGATACAGTTATGTGTGTGTGTGTGTGTGTGTGTGTGTGTGTGTGTGTGTGTGTGTGTGTGTGTGTGTGTGTGTGTGGATCTCAAGTAAACATGGCAGAGTTGATACCTTAGCTAAACACACTGTTGAATATAATGTAAGACTGTCAAGCAATCCTAAAACAGTAAACGGGGAGGAAGTTGATCTTGAAGCAGGAAAATAGGTATAACAACAGGTAACAGTAAATCCATTGTCTACCATGATGAGATGTATCAAGAAAAAACATGAATATGAAGCAAGTAACAAGATCACTAGAATACCTCTGGGTAGTATATCCCTCGTGCCTCATGTGTACTAAATCCAACTTAAGAGAATTAATTAAGGACAGGTATAAGGTTAATGAGAGTGTGTGTGTGTGTGTGTGTGTGATGGCATGAGTAACTACCTGCTGACCACCGCCGCCCACTCTTGACGGCCCCTCACCACCGCCGCCTACGCCCATCCTGACAACCCCTTATATGAATCACGTCTCTCGGGCGACTCAGTTAAATTGTGAAGGTTGAACTGTCAGTCGCGCATAATTTACACCCAGCGGCCACCCCTCTGGTTTCTTCCGCACGCCCATGATGTATACACGCCCCTGATGTATACACGCCTGCATCCCCATGTATACACGCCTGATGAATATATGTGTGTGTGAGAGAGAGAGAGAGAGAGAGAGAGAGAGAGAGAGAGAGAGAGAGAGAGAGAGCCACTTACCTAGATAAGGAATCAACTCCCTTGTAATCACCCCCCCCCCCCTAGTCTTATTCCTCATCCTCTTCCCCTTTCCTCCTTGGTCATCTTCCCCCCTTCCCCTCCTCTACCCTAGCTCATCTTCCTCCTCTTTCCCCCTCCTCTAGTCCATTCACCCCTCTCCTACCTCTCCCCCCACCTTGTCCCTTACCCCCTCCCCCTCCCCTGATCCCGTTATCCCTTAAGGGTACACTCCTATCCTACCCCTCCCCCCTTTACCATTCTCTTGTCCCGCCGTCATCTTTTCTACCACTACCCCCTCCCCCTTCCCCTCCTCTCTCCTCCCCCTCCCCCTCCTCTCTTTACTTTCCCCTCTCTTACTCTCCATCCCTTCTCTCTTTCTCACTTTTAATATACCCTCCCACCTCCCTCTCTCTCCTTCCCTCTCTCTTACTCTACTGCCCCCCCTCTCTCTCTCCTTCCCTCTTACTCTACTGCCCCCCTCTCTCTCTCCTTCCCTCTCTCTTACTCTACTGCCCCCCCCCTCTCTCCCTCCCTCTCACTCTCTCTCCTTCCCTCTTACTCTACTGCCCCCCCCTCTCTCACTCTCTCTCCTTCCCTCTCTCTTACTCTACTGCCCCCCCTCTCTCACTCTCTCTCCTTCCCTCTCTCTTACTCTACTGCCCCCCCTCTCTCTCCTTCCCTCTCTCTTACTCTACTGCCCCTCTCTCTTCCCTCTCACTCTCCTCCTCTCTCTCTACTGCCCCCCCTCTCCTTCCCTCTCTCTACTCTCTCTTCCCTCTCACTCTCCTTCCCTCTCTCTTACTCTACTGCCCCCCCCTCTCTCTCCTTCCCTCTCTTACTCTACTGCCCCCCTCTCTCCTTCCCTCTCACTCTCTTTCCCTCTCTCTTACTCTACTGCCCCCCCCCTCTCTCTCCTTCCCTCTCTCTTACTCTACTGCCCCCCCTCTCTCTCCTTCCCTCTCTCTTACTCTACTGCCCCCCCTCTCTCTCTCCTTCCCTCTCTCTTACTCTACTGCCCCTCTCTCTCCTTCCCTCTCTCTTACTCTACTGCCCCCCTCTCTCCTTCCCTCTCTCTTACTCTACTGCCCCCCCTCTCTCTCTCCCTCCTTCCCTCTCTCTTACTCTACTGCCCCCCTCTGTCTCTCCTTCCCTCTCTCTTACTCTACTGCCCCCCCTCTCTCTCTCCCTCCTTCCCTCTCTCTTACTCTACTGCCCCCCTCCCTCCTTCCCTCTCTCTTACTCTACTGCCCCCCCCCCTTTCTCTCAAACTTCAATAGGTCATCACATGGGTTCACAGCAGTCCTTTAGCACCATTTACCATCGTTCACTGTGGTGGTTCAGAGATGAATATACTATACGAAATGAGATTGAAACTTAACCGAACTTCAATGAAAAAATTATAACTTGAACAGAAATATTTTGTCTTTATTTAAATGAGTTTTTTTCTGGGGGGGGGGGGGCGGGGGTGTTTATTTCAATACTAAACCTTCTGTGTTTGCTAAGTGAGAAACGTTTTGTGTTTACTTAAATGAGAAGTATTTGTGTTTACGTGTTGTATAAAAGATAAAAAAAACATAACAAGAAATGTTAAATAATCACACAGCAGTTAGTTGACTAGACGTGTCTGGGGGTGACAATGTTGCCAACAATAATGGTACATATATGTTCGTGTATTTTTCATAACATTGATGATAACATAGTTGCCAACACATGTTACTAGGAATGTTTGTGTTGGTGTAAATTCATCTTTTATGTGAGAAATGTTTTGTTTAGTGAGTGAGAAATATTCGTGTTTAGTGAGTGAGAAATATTCGTGTTTAGTTACTGAGAAATATTTGTCCCTTCTAAAAATTACTTGTATTAGTTAAAAAAAAATTGGGTGAAAAAAAAAAAAATGCTTAGTCACACACACACACACACACACACACACACACACACACACACACACACACACACACACAACTTCTTAAATTCGCTCATACATACACACACACACACACAAAACTTCTTAAATTCGCTCACACACACACACAAAACTTCTTAAATTCGCTCACACACACACACACACACACACACACACACACACACACACACACACACACACACAAACAAACTAAAAAATATATATATAAAATCTTCGGATTCCATTAGCGAGGAACACTGGAGCGTCATTTGAACTTTGATGGGCAAAGTTCACTGGAATAACTGATACCCGCGTTAACCTGCATAAGCCATGAAGATGTTGAGACACAGATGGACTATGTTAATGAACCTCATGCAATTGTCTCGTTTGTACAAGTTATTTTTTTTAACTATTAGGGTGTTCCTTTTTCTGTTTTTTATTAATATTTTTATTTTGGTGTTTTTTTATGATTTCATACATTTATTTATTTTCATATTATTTTTTATTATGATACGGTGTTTTTTCCGAATATTTTTTGTGTAGTCTTTTTTACAATTTTATTTTGTTTGTAAAATATCCTCGATTTACAATGATACTTTTTTTTGACAATGGTTTCTTTTTTTTGGGGGTGGACTTGTCCCTTTTTTTGTAATTCCCGATTTATTTCTTTACAATCTAAATTATTTCTTTCTGTAAATTTAACCATAATTTATTATTTTTCATAGTTAATAAAAAAAATATACCATTTTTATTTTAAAGTTGTATATATTTTTTCCTAACTAAATTCCTCAAGGATTATTAAATTTTCTTACAATTAAAATATTTCACCGATTTATTATATTTTATTTTTAATTCTATTTTGTTTCTGGACTTATACTTGGCGGAATTTATATCGTTTATACAATTCAATTTCTTTCTACCTTATTTATTTAATCTATAATGAGTTTTGTGTGTGATAAAACATGACACCCTACCGAGACAACAGGAGTTGCAGTGTTCATTATGAAATTCACCCCCTCCGCCCCCCTCCCCGCCAGGTAAAGATACCATACCTGTGAAATCCTTAATTACATACCTGGGCAGTTATGTGTGTTGCTATATGTAAAAATAAATATATATCTGACTTGATAAATGTAAATAGTTATATGTAAAAAAAATACCTGTACACCTGCCTCGTCAAATGAAAGAAAAATATATATATATACCTGACAAGTATTATATATATATGACACCATCATTATCATACAAAACAACAATATTTGTCATATACTGTAGGTGTCAGCATATGTAAAACAAACTCGTACAAACCTGTTAGTATACCTGACTGTGTTATACATGTGCAACTGTGTACCCAAACAAACAAACAATCACAGAACATTGGAGAAGATTGGTGAACACAACACGGGTAATATTTTTTGAATGGTGGGCCGTGGTTGCCAACCCTGAGACACGCAGGATCATGGCGGCCCCTTGATCGACTGTATCTTTGTATGTCTTTGTTTACATGTGACTTTATTTGTTTGAAGGAGAACCAGGGCATAAATTCTCAATGGGCACAAGTTCTTAATGGGCCCCAGACCTAATAGACCCCAGATCTAATGGGCCCGATCCTAATGGGCGGATTTGGTTAGGCAAAGACTGGGGTCCATCTTACCAGCCTTATTACATGCACTTTGACCTCGCTGTGAGAGACATGCGTGCTTGTCTAGACGTAAAAGTGTGACCTTTGACCTGGTCTGGTTTAACCCGTCACACCTCTGGTTTACACGGTAACCTCTCTTGACCCAGGACACTCAATAACCGAGAGAGAGAGAGAGAGAGAGAGAGAGAGAGAGAGAGAGAGAGAGAGAGAGAGAGAGAGAGAGAGAGAGAGAGAGAGAGAGACCCTTGACTCTTCAGGCTTCTACACCCCTAACTCATGAGACATAAAGGCAAGCATGAACTTAGCATACTTCCCTGTTGGGCGCTGTAAACGCTTTTGCGCTTCACCTTACACAAGGATGTAGGGGAGTGCCCAATAAATAAAAAAAAATAAAAAAGAGAGGAGACAAAGGGACGGTCTCTCTCTCTCTGTCTGTTATTAAGTGAACGGTGGCAGAAGATAATATCTACTTAGAATTCAGGTAAAAATAATCCCAGTGAACACGAATGAACACAGTAGAACACGAATGAACACATTGGTACGTTAATCTCTCTAAAGAACAAACTGAGTGGAGGAAAGTGTTCTTCCCTCTAAAATGAACAGGAAAAATCACAGTTGAACAAAGAGCCGTGTTATACCCTTGTGTGTGTGTGTGTGTGTGTGTGTGTGTGTGTGTGTGTGTGTGTGCGTGTGTTGTCACAATAAACCATAATTTTCTATCAATTCTACACGGTACAAATTGCAGTGTAAATATATTCTACATATAACTATTCCTACAATAACAATACCTGGCAACTCTCAGGGTATACAGTTTCCACCTAGCCAATAAAGTTAGTTATAGTTTGTGCTATTTCATTCTTTTGCTTCATGACATAAATAGTGTTGATGATGAATTAATAACAGTTATAGTATAAATAATAATAATAATAATAATAATAATACTGAAACAAAATAGCTATACACATCTCTCTCTCTCTCTCTCCTTCTACCTCTCTTATTCTTACTTATTCTCTCTTCTCCCATCTTCGTTCCTCCTCTTCTTGTCTTGTCTCTCCGTCTACTCTTTCTCTCCTCCTCTTTCTTCCTTCTCGTCTCTCTCTCCCTCCTCTCGTTCTCTATTCTACTCTTCTCTTATCTCTCTCTCCCTTTCCTCTCTCCTCTCTTCACCTTCCCCACCAGGATAAATGACCGGCTGTAGACGACAGATGTTCCGAACCTGTACACACACACACACACACACACACACACACACACACACACACACACACACACACACACACACACGTTCACCACGTAAAACTCATAAAACTCTGCACATGTGTGGGAGTTTTAGTACCTCTCTTTGTTTACCATGACTACTGAGTATACATTGCACCTACATACTGGAGTAGTGTGTGTGTGTGTGTGTGTGTGTGTGTGTGTGTGTGTGTGTGTGTCATCAAGTCACCCTATAATTACATTCCCACAAACTGGAGACAAGAAAACACATCTATTAACAGTACAGTCACAGAGCAATGTCGACGCCATCTTATTGTCAGGCTGTACAGTCTCAGAAGTAACCAGCAATAAATTAATCTCCCTCAAGTTAAGAGTCTCAGAGTAATTTGTCCGCCATGTTGGTTTTTCACTCGTACAACATTATAATTCCCCCCTCATGAAATAAACTGGCCATCACATCGAACTGAAATGTGATCTTCAGGTAAACCAATTCACCTCTCAAGTTTCAAGATAATCCCTGTACTGCTTCAAGAGTTATCAGTTATCAGTTTGACAAGACGAACTGACCAAGAAAGAAGTTGTATTGACTCTACGGTAGTAAGTGTTTCTTAAATTTCCCGCCAAAACACAGCTGATCGGTGTAAACAAATCCGATTTTAAAATATAACATAGAAAACTGTCAATATTTTTTTTTAAGGGGACACTACTATAACAAGGACTCTGAAATCTCATCTAGCTACTCTTGTCTTTATAGGTAAAAATAAGCTCTGTTTAGTGAGTGATACAGAACAGTTATAAAAAAGTTGAGAGAATACCATCATTTTACTCACTGATACACCGAAGGTTTTTACACAGCTAGTTGGGGATAACTGAGACATACAAAGCTAAAGCTATCTCGGTAACTTTAAAGCTATAATACGTCATAACCAAAGGGGAGTAGCGGCTGACCGGATACAACACCCGATTCCTGTCTTAAGGGGCGCTGGTTCGTACCCCCCCCATGAGCACCTGAGTTTACAGTTGAGGGAGTGAAGGTGGTCAAGCACAGTGCCAGTAACGTTGTCTCTTGTGTACTGAAGTCGATAATGACGTAACCAAACTGGCCCTATAATGAGCATATGACACCTTTCACCATCACCAAGCTATGAAAAGCTAAAATAATCTATCTTCACACCGATACCACTTTAGCTTTTAGAAACCAAAACACAGCTAAAAATAGACGAAGCCCAGATTACTATAGTCAATATAATGAACCCAATTACTGAGAACTATAAATCGATAAATTAATCTTTCTGAAACCAGCCAGACGCCACTCAGCTAAGTTACCCCTGCCACCGCCACTCATCGCTAAGCCACCGCCACCTGCAGCTAAAATAACTCAGCTATGAAGAAATAAATAAGACACTCCCACGCTCATTAGATGGTTTGAACACCTGCCCGGCAACAGGTGTGCTCAGGTGGGAAAAGTCGCGGGAGTCAGGTTTGTAAATATGTGATATCTATAACCGTGTGTGTGTGTGTGTGTTGTGTGTGTGTGTGTGTGTGTGTGTGTGTGTGTGTGTGTGTGTGTGTGTGTGTGTGCGATGGACTAGTAGGGAATATGATGATGATGATGATGATAATAATAATAATAATCCAAGAAGACCGGACAACTCGTCAACTGCACTGGAACACTATCCGCAAATCGCATAACCAAGTTCCCAATTATTGCTGGTAGACAGAGGCAAATGATCGTAAATAAACTTGCCCATAGTTTGAACCCAAGTACTCTTGCTTGCAGGGCGAGAATTACAGGTGTGTCACGATTACAGGTGTGTCACGTTAACAGGTGTGTCACGATTACAGGTGTTACGTTCACAGATGCACCTCTCTCTCTCTCTCTCTCTCTCCCAAGTAAATATTTAAAGTTCTTCGTATCTTTCTTTCTCTCCCCCTTCTCTCTCTCTCTCTCTCTCTCTCTCTCACTCTCTCTCTCTCTCTTTTAATCAAACAAACAACTCAGCCAATCTATTTACAACTGCTCAGGCTGCCCACGTGCCCACCCTCCACTGGTGCTCTTAAGTCACATTATTTACAAACGTCAAATGCTGTGTCCTATTAACAGATTTACCGCCTGTGAGAGAACCCCCCCCCCCCCCCTAAAAAAAAAAAAAAATCCTCTTATTTACAATGGGAAAATACGTGTTAATTACAGGTGTATTTACAACCCTTGATATACAGTAGTTAAATGTCTCCTTATTTACAGTATTCATTAGTTATAAGGGATATTTATTTACAGTTTACAATACAGACCTAAATCCAAAGTCTTATTATTTACACTGATACTATAATTTACGATCTATGATAAGAGTCCAAAGTTTTATTTACAAATTTACAAATGTCAAAATCCGTTCTTATATACGATTTACAAAGGCCAAATGGACCTTAAGTACACATTGTCATATGCTCAAGGGAGACTCTTGTGGGTTAACTGTTTCATGACCCTGTTTAGTTTGTTGGGAGAGAGAGAGAGAGAGAGAGAGAGAGAGAGAGAGAGAGAGAGAGAGAGAGAGAGAGAGAGAGAGAGAGAGAGAGAGAGACTAATACGGATCACAGTAAATAAATAAAGTTGTCATATTTTAAAACATTAATTTCGACATTTAAATAAATTTGATGACGTCATTAAAATTCACTGTTTACTAAGTATAATTCACAATTTTTTTTAACAACCTTAACAGCTTTGTCACCGTAATTCCAGAGTGTTTAATTAGTTCACTTTATTACCAGTAGCTATTTTTTTATTAACTGATAATAAAGTATATGTTAATTCTAAGTTTCAAAATATAAAAGGTAACATTTTCTAATTTTTTTTATGAAGTTTTAATATTCTAAATCTAAGTTCCTAATTCTAACTTAACTTTCTCATTCTAAAGTTTATATTCTTATTCTAACTTTCAAATTCTCTGGTTCAAATCCCTAAATTTCTAATCAGATTATCAAATTCTAAATGCAAGTGATAGCATAAGTTTGATTTGTAATTTCTAACACTGACACAAAAATCTGATTCTAATTTGTTCCCGATTTAAGATTCTGAAGTCACCAGCGATTCTAAATTAGGATTCTGATCTCATGACGTCACCAACGATGTTAATTTTAAGCTTGTGACGTCACTCTTGTTTGTTCTTATAGAAATCTGATGTTACACAGAGAGAGAGAGAGAGAGAGAGAGAGAGAGAGAGAGAGAGAGAGAGAGAGAGAGAGAGAGAGAGAGTAATAAGCAATAGGCTGATAAAAAAAACACAACACAGGCGAGAATAATTACAACGCCAGGGCCACTAATGACAGCAGCGGCGGCGTTGGCATAGTCGTTCGCCAGCCTACCTCATCACACTCTCCTAACTACCTAGACTAATTGCCGATGGGGGTAATTAAGGCGTGAATAGAGGTTGATTTGACACTAATTATTGTGGGAATAAATTGGTCTCGCACCTGTGATCATGTTAACACCTGGCCGGGGGCTAATTAACATGTTAAAATTAGGTAAGGTATGGAGTTAACTGTTAATATCACGTTAACACGAAGAGGGAGGGGTGGGGGGAGGGGAGGGGTGGGGGTTGGGAGGGGGAGGGGTGGGGGAGGGGGTATGTGGTGGTGAGGGAAGGATCAGTGAGGGGAGAGAAGGGGATGGAAGGGAGAGTTTGGGATGGGGATTACGGTGGGGGGGGGGAGGGGAGAGATAGGGGTTGAACAATAAAGCCTAACTCAACCACCAATAATAATAATAATAATAATAATAATAATAAAATAAAAATAATAATAATAATAATAATAATAATAATAATAATGGTAATAATAATAACAATAATAATGGTAATAATAATAACAATAATAATAATCATAAAAATACTACTACTACTACTACAACTACTACTACTACTACTACTACTACTACTACAACTACTACAACTACTACTACAACTACAACTACTAATACTAATAATAATAACAGCAACAATACCACCACCACCACCACAAGGAGAATCACAATAATCAATTAAATGCCACAACCAAAGATAGAAGCACAATACAAAACACCACGACTAATATAAGAGACAATAACATGACAAAGAATACGAAACAAAAGAAGGAATAAGGAAGAGGAATGAGAGACAACAAAAGAAACGAGGTCAAGAGGAGAGAGAGAGAGAGAGAGAGAGAGAGAGAGAGAGAGAGAGAGAGAGAGAGAGAGAGAGAGAGAGAGAGAGAGAGAGAGAGAGAGAGGTATAAACGTAATTAAAAACAAAGAATTAACCAAACTTGTTAAATAAACCCAATAAAAGCTTAGGTAATAATAAATAATAATAATAATAATAAATAATAATCTAATAAATGATAAAAACTCGAACTAAAAATAAAAAATAAAAAATAATAAAATAAGTCACATGAATAAACACTCAGACAAGTAACATTTTTTTTTCTTCACTTTTCTGGACATTTTAACATTTCTGTGGACAATTTATCTGTTTAACATATTAATTATAAGGTACAAATTTAATCACGTTAATTTTAAGGAGAATTTTAACATCTTAATTTTATATCTAATTCAACATGATAATTTAGAATTGCTTTTGACATGTTAATTTTAAGCCAATTCTGAAATGTTAATCAGTGGCTTAATGTTAATCCAAGACTCAATAAGTTAATTTTGTTATGGTCAAATCTAACATTGTTAATTTCAACTCATTTCTTGTATATCAACCTTGTGTGGCCATAGTCGTTTGTGCCTGAGTGTGTGTGTGTGTGTGTGTGTGTGTGTGTGTGTGTGTGTGTGTGTGTGTGTGTGTGTGTGTGTACCTCTCTCCCCCAGTTACAAACATATGTCCCCAAGAATTTCAGCCAACCAAAAAAAAAACAGCCACACACACACACCCCCCAAAAGACAAACACATACATACACACATAATAACACACATACATAATAAAACACATACATAATACATAAATAAATTTCGAACGCAAACACGAAAAAAAACACATGTATGTATGTTTTTCAAGCAAATTCCAAACGAAGGAGAAACGGCGAACATAAGGTAAACAGAGCCACATCAATATATACACACGTACTGTACACACATTTATACACGTACACGCTACTAATATACGTATACATACATAGACGTACATAAACACACAGACACTCACATGCATATAATCACAGACATATACGGTCACACGCACATACATACACACTACTACTATACATACATACATACAGAAATACACACACACATACACACAATTGTATTTTTATTAGTCTTTATATCAATACTTGTGTCTCTCTCTCTCGCTCTCTCTCTCTCTCTCTCTCTCTCTCTCTCTCTCTCTCTCTCTCACCCTCTTCCACTCTCACTCCTGTCTATCTGTCCCATTTCAAGTCTTTCTCTCTCTCCCTCCTTCTCCCTACTTCACCCTTCTTCTCTGTCTCTCTCAATCTCTCTTCTGTCTCTCTCTCTCTCTCTCTCACGGCCACCACTAGCAACACCTAGCAACTCTTCTCTTCCCGTCAACTCGTTGCATAACCGTCCAAGCCTGTCTCCATGGCGACGGCTTCCCTTCACCTCCTCCCTCTTACTCCAACATCATCACCTTCTTCCTTATTCCCTTTCTTAATTTCCTATGCCCTCTTATTCCCATCTTCCTGTCTCCAACATCATTACCATCGTGTTTATTGTCATCTTTATTACCCCCTTTTCCTTTTCCCTACTTCCCGCATCATCATTTCCTTCCTTATTCCCATCTTTATCATCTACTTCTCTTCTTTCCCCCATTTTCTTTCTTATGGCCAAATTTATTGTTTTCTTCTCTTATTTCCTCCTTTTATTCCTTATTCTCTCTTTCATTGGTTGTTATTCGGTTTATTACGTCTTCCTGTCCTTTATCACTTCTCTTTGTTATCTTTCTTTATTGCCATATTTCCCTAACAGTGAACTTTTCCCTAAATGTGGCAAAAAAATCCCCACAAACGAATGCCATTTTCTCTACAGTAAAAATAAACGAAAAAAAAAACAATTAATTATTTACATATCCATAAAATAAAAAAAATTCTTCCTTTGGTGAAAAATTTCCCCACAAAATACGAAAATTTGCGAAAATATAGTAAAAAAAAAAAAAAAAAAATCCCTAAAAATATTAAAAATTCCCTGAAAATCTCTTGTGAAATAGCGCCCATATTTTTTTTTCCATTCTCTCTTTCTATTTATCTTTATTCCTGTCTCTCATATCCTAACTCTCTCTTCCTGTCTGTTGTTATTTTTCTCGTTCCTTGTATCTATCTCACTTTCTTCTTCTCACTGTTAACGTCTCTTTCTCTCTCTCTCTCTCTACCTACGCATCTCTCTCTCTCTACCTGCACATCTCTCTTTCTCTCTCTCTCTCTCTACCTACGCATGTCTCTCTCTCTCTCTCTCTCTACCTACGCATCTCTCTCTCTCTCTCTCTCTCTCTACCTACGCATCTCTCTCTCTACCTGCACATCTCTCTTTCTCTCTCTCTCTCTCTACCTGCACATCTCTCTCTCTCTCTCTACCTACGCATCTCTCTCTCTCTACCTGCACATCTCTCTTTCTCTCTCTCTCTCTACCTGCACATCTCTCTCTCTCTCTCTCTCTACCTACGCATCTCTCTCTCTCTACCTGCACATCTCTCTCTCTCTCTCTACCTACGCATCTCTCTCTCTCTACCTGCACATCTCTCTCTCTCTCTCTACCTACACATCTCTCTCTCTCTACCTGCACATCTATCTCTCTCTCTCTCTCTCTCTCTCTCTCTCTCTCTCTCTCTCTCTCTACCTGCACATCGCATCAACACATCAGCTTCAAACTCAACCCACAGCCGACCCACCCATGTCTCTGTGTAGGTCACCACCACCACCTGTTGTAGTTGTTGTGGTTGTTGTGGTTGTTGTCGTGTTGTGTTGCCGTGGGTGTTGTATTACTTTTGGTGTTGTTGTTGTCGGGGGGGGGGGAGGTCAAGGTCACGGCGTTGAGGGGAAAGAGGAGAGGAAGAAGGGAAAGTAGTAGGGGGAGAGGAGAGAGGAAGGGGAGGCGGAGAGTGGGAGGGGAAGAGGAGAGAGGAAGGGGAGGCGGAGAGTGGGAGGGGAAGGAGACTGGATAGGGAAGGGAGGGGATGGAGGAAGAACGGGAGGGGCAGGAAAGGGAAGAGGAAGGAAAAGGGAGGAAGAGGAGGAGGGGAGAAGGGAGGATTGGTAAGGCAGGTGTGACGCCTTCGAAGGGTGAAACAGACAGACAGATGACAGAGAGACAGACTTCTCTCTTTTTTTCTCCTCTCTTTATTTCTTCTATCCATCTCTTCTCAAACGATCGATTTCTCTCTCTCTTCCTCTTCCTCTCTCTTTCGCTCGCTTCCTCTCTCTCTCTCTTCTGGTTTATTGCCCTCTTGCCTTTATGACAACTATTATTCCCTTTTCTCATTATTCCACATTCGTCGTATCTTAATCATCACATGGTCTCGCTCTTACTCTCATTCTTATTACATTTATTACACATTATTGCTTTATTTCCCCATATTTATCCATTTTGCACCTTATTACACATTCTTGTCATCTTTATTATACTTATTAATTCCCGCCTTATTGCTTTTTATTAATTCTTATCCTTATTACATATTCTTCTTCTCTTCTTTATTGTTATTTGTTTATTTATTCTTTATTGGCTTATTCTTATCTTCCTTACTACACGTCATCATTGTTTTGGTTGATCAGCTGTTCTTAGTTCCGGTTCATCAGCTGTTCTTAGTTCCGGTTCATCAGCTGTTCTTAGTTCCGGGTGATCAGCTGTTCTTAGTTCCGGTTCATCAGCTGTTCTTAGTTCCGGTTCATCAGCTGTTCTTAGTCCCGGTTCATCAGCTGTTCTTAGTTCCGGTTCATCAGCTGTTCTTAGTCCCGGTTCATCAGCTGTTCTTAGTTCCGGTTCATCAGCTGTTCTTTGTTTTGGTTCATCAGGTGTTAGTTAGGTCGCCCTTCACGGTAGGGTTGGCGCGCCTCATACACCTGGAGCCGATAAGTGTCCACCCAACCATCTCTCTCTCTCTCTCTCTCTCTCTCTCTCTCTCTGTCTTCCCTCCCTTCCCATCTTTTCCTCCCTTTAACTAACCCCCTCTCCCTTTAAACTCCCTCCTTACCTTTCCCTCTCCCTCCTTTCCCTCCCATCCCCATTCCTTCTGTCTTTCTCTCCAACCTCCTCTTCTTCTCTCCCTCACTCCCATCGTCCCTCCCTCTCTCTTCCTATCCCTCTCACCTCCCTCTCCCTCTTCCCTGTCACCCCTCTCTTCCATCTTCTCTTCTTCAACCTATTTCCGTACATTGCACCTTCCCATTTCATAGTTCATCTCCGTGCATTTGCCGAGAGAGAGAGAGAGAGAGAGAGAGAGAGAGAGAGAGAGAGAGAGAGAGAGAGAGAGTTTTCTTCCCCTTGCTTATTCTCGTCAACATCATATTTACACTCAATTCCTCTGCCAACTCTCTCTCTCTCTCTCTCTCTCTCTCTCCTCTCCTTTGCCATTTATATCCCTCTCCTCCTCCTCTCCTCTCACTTCACCTACTCTCTTTCTCTCACTCTCCATTACTTCCTTCTTCTTCTAATTCTCTCTCTCTCTCTCTCTCTCTCTCTCTCTATCTCTGCTTACTACATAATCCTAATTTTTCATCTTTCTCCCTCACTCTACCTCCAAACCTCATTCCCCCCCCCTCCCTCTCTTTCCCCTCCCTCCCTCTCCCTTCCCCCTCCCCTCCCACTCACCCCCCTCCCCCGGCAAGGCAACAACTCTTACACTCTTCCGTCAACAAAAACTTTAAGGTTGCAACGGTGCCAAATCTCTCCCCACCATCTCTTGCGACGTTGCCAAGTGTCCGCCAGGTGCTGGAGCTAAGTCTCGCTTCACTCAGTCTTAAAAAGGGAATTTGGTTTGGTTGCATCAGTCAGCTCTATGGTTGAGTGACTGAGGGATTAACTGACTAACTCTCTGGTGTGGTTGACTGTGATTGACTGTGATTGACTGATTGCATGAATAATGACTGACTAAATGACTAAGAGGTTGATTGCATGACTGATTGACTAATTGACTGATTTTCCTTAACGTAGGTGGTAGGAAATGTTAAGAACAGATATAACTTGGTAAATACAACTAAGACATACAGTACATGGTAATAACAACAACAACAACAACAACAACAACAACAACTACTACTACTACTACTACTACTACTACAACTAATAATAATAATAATAATACAAATAAAATTACTCGTTTAAAAATAAATCGAATAAATGACAATAATCTAATAGCCTTTGAAGATAAGATTGTGATATAAAAAAAAAAGTCCAAACTAACGATATTAAAATTTGCTTTACGGATATTTTTTGGGAGGTAAAGATTAATAATATTCAAATAAAAAACTATATTAAGTATTTTTTTCCAATTAAGAGTCAAATTCAAGTCAATATTTCCTTAAGCTTTGTTGTTAATTTCTTATTGCAATTTTTTTTTCTTCAATAAAGTGAATTATTATAAATCTGGAATGACTTAAATTTTGAAAGAAAGAAAAGATTGAGAGAGAGAGAGAGAGAGAGAGAGAGAGAGAGAGAGAGAGAGAGAGAGAGAGAGAGAGAGAACATTCACGATTTAATTAATTCTGTGTTGCTCTCCACACCA
Source organism: Homarus gammarus (assembly GCA_958450375.1). Lineage (NCBI taxonomy): Eukaryota > Metazoa > Arthropoda > Malacostraca > Decapoda > Nephropidae > Homarus > Homarus gammarus. The sequence goes on along the minus strand of CAUDMG010004068.1, from coordinate 2,883,101 downwards.
ACATCACTCTCCCTCACTTCCTGGCTCTCTCTCTCTCTCTCTCTCTCTCTCAACACCACATTTTCTCCTTTACTCTCACCTCTCACTCTCCTTCACCTCGCACTCACTCTATTAACTCACCAACTCTCTTTCTTGCTCACTTTCACACCCCTCTCTCTCTACCCTCGCTCTTATGCATAATGCTTTGGACCGTGAAAGGCTTGGATATACACAACAAAAAGAACACACACACACACACGCACACACACACGCACACACGCACGCACACACACACACACAGACACCTCATCCACACTCGTCTTCCATATCTCTTCATTTCCTCTCTACGTTATCGATATTCTCCATCATTCGTTTGTTTTATCTCACCTCCGACCCAACCATTATTTCCTCAACACCCCGAAAGGTCAAGACAGCGTAAGGGGTCAAAGGTCACGAGCGCCGTAATGGGTCACTGGTCAAGGCTGTTATTGTTGTGTAAAGATCTTTATGTGTGTGTTTTTTTTAGGTGTTTTTTCTGTTTTATTTAAATCCACAATTGAAGGTTTGTTTCAGGAAATGTTTTGTGTTTGTTGGCCGGGGGTTACTCATTCATACATACATACATACATTATATACACATGAATATACTTACATACATACATGTACAATTGTACATATATACACATAAACATACACACATGAATATGCAAACATCTGTACACATATAGAAACATACACACACATAAATATACATACATATGTACACAGAAACACACATATACTCGTACATACATCTGTAAACAAAAAATAAAGAAAATTTACTTTAATTTCTGAGTAAGAAAACAAAGATATGATATTGATAGTGAAAACAAAAGCATTATGGAGTTGTTTTACAAGTGAGTAAAACAACTAACAAATAATCCATATATTTGTGTTTTATTAATCAACAAGAAAGTATTTGTTATGCGATGGAATGGTTTTGTTTTTAATTAATATTACAAAAACAAACCGAGAATATTTTTTTTCCTATAAATTTGTGAATGAAATGATATACTTTCTATCGGGTGGTGATACAATGTGGTTTAAACAGTGAAGGAAATGATATACTTTCTATCGGGTGGTGATACAATGTGGTTTAAACAGTGAAGGAAATGATATACTTTCTATCGGGTGGTGATACAATGTGGTTTAAACAGTGAAGGAAATGATATACTTTCTATCGGGTGGTGATACAATGTGGTTTAAACAGTGAAGGAAATGATATACTTTCTATCGGGTGGTGATACAATGTGGTTTAAACAGTGAAGGAAATGATATACTTTCTATCGGGTGGTGATACAATGTGGTTTAAACAGTGAAGGAAATGATATACTTTCTATCGGGTGGTGATACAATGTGGTTTAAACAGTGAAGGAAATGATATACTTTCTATCGGGTGGTGATACAATGTGGTTTAAACAGTGAAGGAAATGATATACTTTCTATCGGGTGGTGATACAATGTGGTTTAAACAGTGAAGGAAATGATATACTTTCTATCGGGTGGTGATACAATGTGGTTTAAACAGTGAAGGAAATGATATACTTTCTATCGGGTGGTGATACAATGTGGTTTAAACAGTGAAGGAAATATTAATACTATTTATTTTTCACAGTGAATAAAAAAAATGGGTTTGAGGGTTTTTGAATAATGATAATAAAAAAATGTTACTTGAGCGAACTTATTAAATAAAACTCGGTATTGTTTACGAAAATATCAACAGTAAACAACGAAAAAAAGATAAACAACATGACTTTCCCTTTTGTGAATAAACGAATACTATCAGACAGGTAAACAGCTGTTGAATCACCTACAGGTGCTGTCTCGCCAGGTTATTGTTATTGAGGCAGATGTGGTTATGGTAAATACACCTGTAGACGATTACTCGGGCGATGGTAGTTGTGGCAGGTGGTAGTTGAGGGTTGGTAAGTTTCTTGAATGATGATTGGCTGAATGAGATGAACTTATGGGGTCATAGTGGGTTTGTTTATATAAATGAGGGGGTGTGTGTGTGTGTGTGTGTGTGTGTGTGTGTGTGTGTGTGTGTGTTGTGTTGTGTGTCTGTCTGTCTGTGTCTGTGTGTGTCTGTCTGTGTGTGTGCGTCTGTCTGTGTGTGTCTGTCTGTCTGTGTCTGTGTGTGTCTGTGTGTCTGTCTGTCTGTGTCTGTGTGTGTGTGTGTGTGTGTGTGTGTCTGTCGGTGTCTGTGTGTGTGTCTGTGTCTGTGTGTGTCTGTCTGTGTTGTGTGTGTATTAATCTTTGTGTTATGTGTATTCCCCTTGCCCCCTCTCCCCACTCACACACGTCTGCTACTCTCACTCAATCTAGTTCATTCCTACCTTCTATATAGTTCCATCACACTGAATCACCTCCTTCATTCAGTCTATCTTTCCTTCCATAATTCACTCCTTCCTTCCTTCCTTAAATCCATCGCTCCTTCTTACCCCCCATCCATCCTACCCATCAGCATCACACATACCCAGAGTGCCACGGGGGCAGGGCACGGCAGGGCAGGGCAGGGCAGGGCAGGGCAGGGTACAGGGCAGGGTACAGGGCAGGGTAGCACCACGCACAGGACTGCTGGTTCAGAAGTGCATGGTGCTGGCGCCTGTCCAGTGGCTAATTTTAATTCACTATTGTTCTGCTAGCATGTGGTTTGGCACCTCTCTCATTATCGACCCGCTAAATGACTACACTCAACTAAAACATCCTAAACCACAGCTAAAACAACATCAACCGCAGCTAAAACATCTTCGACAGCTAAAACGTCTTCAACCACAGCTAAAAGTTCTAAAACATCTTCAAGCACAGCTAAAAGTTCTAAAACGTCTTCAACCACAGCTAAAAATTCTAAAACATCTTCAACCACAGCTATAGCACCTCAACCACAGCTAAAACCTCTTCAACCACAGCTAAAACCTCTTCAACCGCAGCTAAAAGTTCTAAAACCTCTTCAACCACAGCTAAAAGTTCTAAAACATCTTCAACCACAGCTATAGCACCTCAACCACAGCTAAAACCTCTTCAACCACAGCTAAAACCTCTTCAACCGCAGCTAAAAGTTCTAAAACATCTTCAACCACAGCTAAAAGTTCTAAAACGTCTTCAACCACAGCTAAAAGTTCTAAAACATCTTCAACCACAGCTAAAACACACCAACCACAGCTAAAACCTCTTCAACCACAGCTAAAACCTCTTCAACCGCAGCTAAAAGTTCTAAAACCTCTTCAACCACAGCTAAAAGTTCTAAAACCTCTTCAACCGCAGCTAAAAGTTCTTCAACCGCAGCTAAAACATTCTTCAATCGCAGCTGAAATTTCGAAAACCTCTTCAACCGCAGCTAAAAGTTCTAAAGCCTCGTCAACCACAGCTTAAAGTTCTAAACCATCGTCAACAACAGAAAAAGAATTACGTGGGAACAAAGACAATTATTTGAGTTGTTTGTTTGTTTCCTGTTTGTTTGTTTCCTGTTTGTTTGTTTGTTTCCTCTGTTTGTTAAGTGGTGGTGGTGTTCCAATAGCCGCAGGTTACTAGAAAACTGAGGATAATTTATATAAGAATTAGAGGAATAGACGATAGAAAAGAAGAAGAAGATGATGAAGAAGAAGACACGATTAACTGAAGAAAATATAACAAAAAAAAGAAAATGTAATAATAATAAGAATAAGAATAAGAATAAAAATAATAAGCATTAGAACAAGAATAAAAATAAGAATAGAAAGAAAAATAATAAGAACAAGATCAACAAAAGAAAATGTATTAAGAAATTTACCTCCACATCACACACACACACACACACACGTTCCAATTAGTACAAGAATCAACTCCACAAACCAATCACAACAAACTCACAAACTATTCCCCAAAACAACTTAAAAATCGAATCAGCTCATCCATAGGTACACGTAACTAATCCTAACCAATTATATTACTCTACATTGGATATTTCCTAAGTTATCCCAGTGACAAGCATTGGATGGGACGGACGTATGGGCGAACTCAAGGATTATGGGGTAAATGTGTATATGTTTATAGACTTGGTCAGTGCTATGAAGGTTTTTGGTCAGATTATGAGTCATTATTTGGCCAGAAAGTGAAAATTTGGCCCCCAGATTTGTGACCAGAAACTGTTAAAATCGTGTACAAAATTCAATTACATTACGATTATTTGCCCAGATTTTAAACCATAATTGGCCAGATTTTTTAATTAGATTTGGGCCAGATTCAATTTACCCGGATTATAAACACTACATTATCAACCCCTAGTTATAAAATACCTCCCACCCCAAGACTATGAATGGCCCAGCTACATCGGACACAATACAAGAACTGCACAGGCGCACAAAAACGAAAGTGACTCTCAGTGTACTCCGGCGGTGTGTACGTGGGTGCAAAAAGGGCGTGCGTGTCAAAGAAGGCATGGGGGTGGGTTGGGGGCGTGGGCGTGTATGGTGAACCCTTTGACCTAGAAATGAGAATGGGTTCGAATCCAATGACATCACGTGGTCTGTGTGTGTGTGTGTGTGTGTGTGTGTGTTAATCTACCTGTCATATCTCTCTCTCTCTCTCTCTCTCTCTCTCTCTCTCTCTCTTTCTCTCTCTGTCAAAACCGGAAGTTAGATTAGGTTGTGTTAGGGCGGGTTAGGTTAGGTTGGCTTTGTTCAGGATAGATTAAGTTCTGTTAGGCTAGGCTAGGTTAGGTTAGGTTAGGTTAAGTTAGGTTAAGGTTTAGTTTGGTTAAATTTATGAGAGAGAGAGAGAGAGAGAGAGAGAGAGAGAGAGAGAGAGAGAGAGAGAGAGAGAGAGAGAGAGAGCTTCATAGATACCCAAATCAACTAAAAATTTTCATAGAATTATAGATTTTGAAATTTAGAATCGCAAATACAAAAAAAATTATTATACACTTAAAAACATATCAAGGGGCGGTAGGTCATAAATCACCTCGTTAACGATCGAACGAGGAGGCGGAAGTGATTAGACTCATGTTCCCTCTAACGACCTAATCAATAATTACCGTAACAGCCATTGAGGTGAATTTGCCAGTTATAAGTTAATTGATCTCTAATTACCTCCAGGTGTGATACAAGTTTGTTAGGTAGTTCAGGTCAATTTGGGAATGTGATTGGGTGGGTCGTACGGGTGTATGTGGTAGTTGGGTGGTAGATTAGGTGTGGGTGGGTTATGGGTGGTGTGGGCGGGCGGGTAGGTGGTTAGTGTTGACATTGGCAAGGTCTGCAAGCCGGCACACACACACACACACATGCCCCCTGCTGTCTTATCATTAACAAACTACTGCCATCTCTACACAAACGAGAGAGAGAGAGAGAGAGAGAGAGAGAGAGAGAGAGAGAGAGAGAGAGAGAGAGAGAGAGAGAGAGAGAGAGAGATAATATGCCAAATGCAGAAATAAAAGTTACAGGTACAGATATATAATCACAGGTAAGTACAAGTAACGTGGCTATACCTGGCTATACCCTCACTACGCCCACGCTCACACCCACGCCCACACCCACGTCTTGGCTAAGCTACACCATTAAGAGACCATCCCCCCCCCCCCACCACACACACACACAACTGCACCTACTTTATCACCCAGAACCACACCCTTACCACACTACCTCCACTACCACACCATCTACACTACCACACCATCTACACTACCACACCACATCCACTACACTAATACAATACCACTCGACCATATCTACCTACCTTACCACCAACCTTTTCTACCACACCACCACACTCTCTACCACACCCCCCACACTACCACCACCACTCCTCTCTACCACACCCCCCACTAAATGTACCACGCAGCACAAGAATCGCGAATGACGTATGAGAGAGCAAATAATAAATGGTGAAGCCACAACACGGAAGAGAGAAATTAAAAGCCGCCTCAACAACTTTACACTCTGGCTAAATTGTGTTGACAAGACCACCGCTTCTTAAATTACCAACACTTAACACAATGTAAAGGAAATATATACAATGATAGTCATAAAAATTCTGCTACTACTACTACTACTACTACTACAACTACTACTACTGCAACTACTACAGCTGCAACTACTATTACTACTACTACTACCACTACCACTGCAACTACAACTACTATTACTACTACTACTACGTCCAATAATACTATAAATAATAATAATAATAATAACAATAACAATAATAATAATAACAATAATAATAATAATAATAATAATAATAATAATAACAATAATAATAATAACAACAACGACAATAACAGCGCAGGCAAAAAATGAGAGAGAGAAAGAGAGAGAGAGAGATATTAAACACAGATAAATACATAATCTAATAAATAATCACGTAAATAGACAGATAAATAGATAGATAGATAAAGAAATAGATATGTAGACAGCTAAACAAACTGATGGGATAGATAATATTATACAAATAGATCAAACTAACCAAGACACTAAGTTAAAAAATTAGACTAAAAAAATCCACCATCCCTCACCTCACCTAAGCCATCATAAACAAAATAGGTCATAACTTCCTAAAATATGGATAAAAATCCCTCATTATCGAACTCATCCAAGATATTATCCATAACCCAATTATTAAGTCACTAAACAATCCATCCATATTTGTCTAAGTTATCACGTGGACAGAGACACTACGGATAGATGGACGTTCTTGTAACCACTGTATCAGCACTGTAACACTGTTTAAATGTGACGCTTATCCTTACGTTACAAACTTTTTTTATGGTAATGTAACAAACTTTTCACGAGACTAATTGGAACGAATATATTTGGGTATTAATATATTATAGTATTGTCCATATACTGACGACATATAATCATTATATATCAGACATAATTGATATACTGTCTGAGTGTGATGTAACAAAAGCCGTTATATTCTGCGAGTGACGTAACAAAAGTCGTTATATTCTAAGTGTGACGTAACAAAAGTCGTTATATTCTGCGAGTGACGTAACAAAAGTCGTTATATTCTAAGTGTGACGTAACAAAAGTCGTTATATTCTGCGAGTGACGTAACAAAAGACGTTATATCCTGCGAGTGACGTAACAAAAGTCGTTATATTCTTTGAGTGACGTAACAAAAGTCGTTATATCCTGCGAGTGACGTAACAAAAGTCGTTATATTCTTTGAGTGACGTAACAAAAGTCGTTATATTCTTTGAGTGACGTAACAAAAGTCATTATATTCTGCGAGTGACATAACAAAGGTCGTTACATTCCGTGAGTGACGTCATCACTGTATATATTCTCACACTGGATACAATACAGCATTACATAATAATCACATAACAAAATCCGCTGTGCTGTATTCCGTAAACTACAACAAAATTGTCAAATACAACAGTTATCAGTCTAACATTTAAATAATTACAATTAATTTAAACCTCTACTGACGTCACGCTCAGTTGCCAAGCCGTAAATATACATATACATTCTAACTCTCTCCATCACGCATTAATAACTTCAATAAATCACTTAATAAATTCTACAAAATACACAAACAAATTTCCCACACTTCTGGTTGAGTTGCCATAAATGTGATTAAAAACACTAAATGGCAATGTTTGTTGACATATAAAAATGGTGTTGCCATCTGGTGGGTTCTCTGGCATTAACAGTGGGCGGGAGGAGTTGACTGATAGAAATGTAATATTAATCTCTGACGTCATGCCCTCATCACCTGTTTGGGAGGGGAGAACGGCCTCTGATTGGTGGAACACTATATAAACAACAACAACAACAACAACAACAATAATAATAATAATAATAAAATAATAAATAATAATAATAATAATAACAATACAGTAATAATAATAATAATAAATAATAATAATAATAATAAATAATAATAAATAATAATAAATAATAATAATAATAATAATAATAATAATAATAATAATAAAAGTCTTCAGCCCATAAGAAAACGCCATAGCCAAACACTGCACTTGACTCCCATCACTTCCCAATTTACACCTGGGTGGACTCCGAGTGCCCCGGGATCGAACCAGTGACACTTAGATCAGGAAACGAGTCTACAGAGGCAATTAACTTTATTGTCAGGTAAATTCAATATTTTTTAGTGTTATTTCAGTTCGATTTTTTCTACTTACAATTTAGAGTCAATCTGTATAGTGTTTATTCGAATTAAATTTTAAATTCCGTACAGTGCCACTTAGACAATCTATGGAGTACCATTTAACCAGTGCCCAAACAGTGCCGTTAAAACTACATGATGCCATTAAAGTAACATCTAAGAAATGCCATTTAACGACTGTCTAGGTAGTGCCATTTTATCGATAGTCTAAGAAGTGGCACTTAAACTCTGTAGTGCCATTTACCAATAGTCTAAGAAGTGGCACTTAAACTCTGTAGTGCCATTTACCAATAGTCTAAGAAGTGGCACTAAAACTCTGTAGTGCCATTTACCAATAGTCTAAGATGTGGCACTAAAACTCTGTAGTGACATTTACCAATAGTCTAAAATGTGGCACTAAAACTCTGTAGTGCCATTTACCAATAGTCTAAGAAGTGGCACTAAAACTCTGTAGTGCCATTTACCAATAGTCTAAGAAGTGGCACTTAAACTCTGTAGTGCCATTTACCAATAGTCTAAGAAGTGGCACTTAAACTCTGTAGTGCCATTTACCAATAGTCTAAGATGTGGCACTAAAACTTTGTAGTGCCATTTACCAATAGTCTAAGAAGTGGCACTAAAACACGGTATTTTTAGCGACATTTAACATAAGTGCAGGTAATGACATTTCAATACACGGTCTGGTTCTTTACCTGACCTATTGCTGTAAAGTCAGCCTTTTTCTTTTTACATAATACATAACAGTGACGTGTGGGAACAACCACGTGTGTGTGTGTAGGTTTATTCATTTATATAGTGTTGTGTTTTATTTTAGATGAGTTTGAATTATTGAGATATGGGTAAACACACACACATACATACACACATACATACATACATACATACTGTACATACATACATAAAAAAATGGATGCCCCTCGAAATCGAGGATGGCCGGCCCAAGGGACACCAAGGTGTGAATTTGTTTAAGGTGTAGAAGCTGTCGCCAACACAACAACCACACCCTGAGATAATGAGCTGCATGATCCAGTGTCAAGAAATAGTCCGAGAAGACCGGACAGATCGCCAACTGCACTGGCTAACCATTACCCCGGAACACGATCCGAAACTCGATTAACATCCAAGTTCCTAATTACTGCTGGGTAGACAGAGGCAAATGGTGTCAAGAAACTTGCCCTTAGTTTCACCCCAGAGATCGAACCCGGGTACACACGCTTGCGAGACGAGCATGCTGACCATTACACCACAGGTCGCGATATATATATAATATATATATATATATATATATATATATATATATATATATAATATATATATATATATATATATATATACGTACACACACACCCCAAAACAATCATTAAAACACACACACACACACACACACTTCTTCCAGTGTCTGGCTGTTGGCGGTATTGATGACACGCCACCAAAAATCTCGTAGACTTCCCAGCTTATTTCACCTTAAGATTAGTTACCACAGCTTATTTCACCTGAACATTTAGCACCATAACGTTACCTGGAAGGATTAGGTTAGCTTTAGTTCGGTAAAGTTAGGTTAGTGGTTAGATTAAGTTGGGTTGGACTGGATTAGGTGAAGTTAGGCTAGGTTAAGTTCAGTTAGGTTAGGATAGCTTAGGTTAGGTTAGGTTAATCTTCAGGTGATCCAACACAGTTCTAAGGGTCATAGTTTGGTGTAATGCATCTCGGGGCAAGAGAGAGCTACAGCATCACCAGCACGTGTACAGCAGCAGTCACTCAGTACCACCAGCTGGAAGGAGTGACCCCTAACCACTCATAAGTCACTCAGCTGTTGTCACTCATCCATAAACAAAGGTATCAGAATAAATATATATATATTCACATTAAATTTATCTTCTAAAATAAATAAATAAAAAGATATACATATTTATTCCATCAGTATATTTATGTATTTTATTAACTTTGATATAGATACACTGATATATATTCATTCTTATACAAAGGGTGTAGTGAGGTGTAGCGAGGGTGTAGTGAGGTATAGTGAGGTGTAGTGAGGGTGTAGTGAGGTATAGTGAGGGTGTAGTGAGGTGTAGTGCGGGTGTAGTGAGGTATAGTGAGGTATAGTGAGGGTGTAGTGAGGTATAGTGAGGTGTAGTGAGGGTGTAGTGAGGTGTAGTGAGGGTGTAGTGAGGCGTAGTGAGAATGTAGTGAAGGTGTAGTGATGTGTAGTGAGGGTGTAGTGAGGTGTAGTGAGGGTGTAGTGAGGTATAGTGAGGTGTAGTGAGGGTGTAGTGAGGTATAGTGAGGGTATAGTGAGGTGTAGTGAGGGTGTAGTGATATGATAATGAGGGTGTAATGAACGTGTAGTGAGGGTGTAGTGAGATGATAGTGAGGGTGTAGTGAGGCGTAGTGAGAATGTAGTGAAGGTGTAGTGATGTGTAGTGAGGGTGTAGTGAAAGGTGTAATGCTAATGAGGTGGCCGGCCTCATAATTAATACACACACACCTGAGGAGATGACATAGTAATTAACCTTCTGGAGGACGACCATCACACATACACACACACACACACACACACACACACACGACGGAATGAAGTCTGGGATGCAAACAAGCAAAACCAAACAAGCAGACAAATGAACGAACAAAGCAAGCAAGGAATCAAACAAACAATAATAGGGAGAAAAGCGAAAAGGAAGAAATAAACAACTAGAAGGCAAGTAGAGGTAAACAAGCAAATAGGACAATAAACAAAGAGGCATATAGGCCCCAGTCGTAATTGGTCCTATGTACAACCTAGCCAAAACCATTTGGATTTGGGGCCCAGTATTAATGGTTCAAGATAATGGCATGGGGCCTATTAGGACTGGGGCCTATGGGGTGTGGGGGATCCCATCTAGTCAGACGGTGTTGGCAGATACCCAAAGAAGCAAACAGTCAAGCAAATGATTAAAGGCTTGCAAGCAGTTAAATCACCCAGGGAAGCAGCAACACAAACAAAGCAATACACAGGAATACAAACACCTGTGCGTGCATGCAACAAAACAGGCAAAGTACACATACACACACACACACGCAAACAAGCACAAAAGCAAATACACATACGTACATACGCGGGTGCAAGCAGTCAAGCATCGAGGTGCAACAGTGCCTTGAGCGGACGTACAAGCACTAGGGAAAACATACAGGTGCAGTCATTCAAGCACAGACGGGCAACAGTGACGCGGGCAACGATGCAAGCAGCCCAAGTATGCACAAGCAACACGATAGAGAATAGACAACTGTGCAATAGACGCGAGAAACAAACACCTGCTTGCAACAAACAGCTTCACAGGCATGAAAGCAGTCAGCAATAAAGGAGTGGAGGTGGCATGCAACCAGTGAACAGCCACACAGGCAATCAATTAGACAGCTGCATGAAAGCACAATAAGTGCCATGCAAGCAAATGATCACAGGCGAGCACTCAGCAAGACGGCAGGTGATCAAGTCGTCAGGCGGGAAGACAGCAGTACGGCCAAGCAAGCACTGGAGAAGCCATGCAAGTAGTGGCGGAATAGTCCAGTCTGTGGGGAGGCCATACACTCAGTGGAGGTGGCCATACACTCAGTGGAGGTGGCCATGAAAGCAGGCAAGCAGCAGAGTAGAGCTACGCAAGCAGTACAACCTCCATAAAAGTTGGTAAGCAAGAAGCAATGTAGTTAATCAGGGTCAGGCACTGGAGAATCCATGCAAGCAGTGAAAGGGCCTTAAAAACAGTGATAGGGCCATGAAAGCAGTATAAGGGGCAATACAAAAAGTCAAATAATCATGCAAGCAGTGAAGGAACAATGCACGCAGTGAAGAGCTCATGCAAGCAGTGAAGGAACAATGCACGCAGTGAAGAGATCATGCAAGCAGTGAAAGAACAATGCACGCAGTGAAGAGATCATGCAAGCAGTGAAGGAGCTATGCAAGCAATGAAATGGCCATGCACGCAGTGAAGGAACCATGCAAGCAGTGACGGAACCATGCAAGCAGTGAAGGAACCATGCACACAATGAAAGGAACCATGCAAGTAGTGAAGGAATCATGCAAGCAGAGGAGGAGCCATGCAAGCAAGCAAGCAGGCAGGCAGGCAGGCGTTGGCAGGGGCGGCGGCATTGGCTGGTATTTTTGCCTTCGGAGGCTGGTGGGCTACTGGGAGCAGTGTTGCCAGACTCACGTGGCAACACACCCCCTGCCAACACCCCCTCGTTAAATGGCCTCAAGCAATAGTCACATTCGTTAAACATCTTGGAATTAATTTTCTGTTCGTTTATTCGTTTAATTTTCTCAGGCATTATTTCGACTTAGTTAAACGGTATGTTAAAATGGATCACCTGAAGATTAACCTAACCTAACCTAACCTAAACTAACCATACCCTACCCTGTAAAACGCTGCTACGACATACACGTAGACGTACGCACAGATACCACAAACTGACAGATGCGAGTAATTGTTTATATCTGCATTCTATGAGAGGACGGACACCCAGGCGCGGGATAATAGGATGTGGATATGTGTGTGTGGTGGTGGTAGTGGTAGGTGTGGTGGTAGGAGTGATGGTAGTGGGAGATTGTTATGCTGGTGGTAGTCAGAGGTGTGGTGGTAGTGGAAGGTGTTTAGTGATGGTTGGCATGTGGTGGTAGGTGTGGCATAGTAGTAGTAGTAGTAGTAGTAAAGATGGTGGACCTACGCAACTATAGTAGGGACTCTACTAGCTCAAGTGGCAGCAGATTTATTGACAATAGTAGTAGTAATAGTAATGTTCTGATCCAAGGATAAAATATAGTTCTAGCAATAGTGGTGGTAGTTGTGGTTGTAGTGGGTAGTGGATGGTAGTGGTGACGAGGTTGGCATCAGTGGCACCCAGCAGCTGCCCGTCCACCACCTGGCACCATGAGGCAGCTGGGGGGGGGGGGGGGAGGTGGGATGGCACATACACACACACACACAGATTCTCCATCGGGTTATAATATTTTTTTGTGTGTAAGTCTTGAGGCCGGGGGGAGGACTGGCCCTGAGGGTGGTGGACCTGGCACTACTACTACTACTACTACTACTACTACTACTACTACTACTACGTCTACGGTTAATAATACACTATTAATACTGAACTACTATCACCACGCCTTTACTACTGTCTAAATAAACCAACACTTCTAAATTATTACAACACCTCTTTCATTTAACCTGTACCCCTACTGAGTTCATATAATAGAATCCGCCTTCACTACACGAACGAAAACAAACAGGTCCAGCTGGTGTTGTTGTTTGTGATGTGCCTGAACCAGCTGAAGCCACACGACAACACGAGAAAGATGGCTGGGTAGTTTTTTTTAAGAATTATTAATATAGTTGTGGGCATTTTTAAGATATAAAAAAAATCGTAATGTATTTCTTGTGAATTAAAATACAAATAAATGAAATAAAAATCGTGACTACAATGTATTTTGCAAGTTTAAAATATTGCTAAATATTTTAAATTTAATTAGCTCGACCTCTGCCAGAGTATTACGTTAATGTTCTATTTCCCAAGATTAATTTTATTTTGTACATTTTCTACACACACACACACACACACATGGGTCAGGTTCCGGCGGTCGCGTAGGAGAGCGAGTGACAGGTATTCCGCTAACTCATAATAAACCTAATAATTATTTCCCAATTACATTATTAAACGACACACTCAGTATAATGAACCACTAATCGTTTGTAATTAATAATGATAGTAATAATAATAGCAGAAATAATAATAATAATATATTTTAATAATACAATATCACGATATAAAATAAAAAACTGAATAAGTAATAAATAAATAAATAGTATATAATAATTGTAATCTACTAATTCAACAATAAAAAAAACATGAATTATTAAAAAGTCTAAATTAACAAAGTAAAAAAAATTGAATAGAAATATGGACTTAAAATTCAGTAAAAATTTCAATAACAAATTAAATTCAAGAGTAATTAAAACATTTATGACCACTGAATTAAATGAATAAAATTAATACAAAAAATTACACTTAAAAGTTATGTTACACTAAATAAAAATACAAGAAAATAACTAAAAATAAATCACATTATATTCACTTAAGAAAAAACAAAAATACAAAAACACTAAATACAATTATATCAAAAAAATCTAATTTAAAATGACAAAAACAATAATTAAAATTGGTGTAAAAACTTCATTATCAACTTGAAAATTATGGTATTAATTATGATGGAGGCGTCGACTAAATTAGTGATATAATAATTATGATAATTATTTACTTAAAACTCTTAATTAATTCAACGATTATAATTATCGTATACAAGATTATATTAACGCGCTACTTAACTCAATATTTGGCCCCGTACATACATACATACATACATACATATAAACATGCATACATACATACAAACATACATACATACATATAAACATACATACATACATACATACATACATACATACATACATACATATAAACATACATACTTACACGCGAAAAACGATTTAATCATACAAATATTTCAGTTAATTTTGATGGTACGAAAATGAGTAAATAAACAAAAAGAAAGAAAGTAATTAAGAAAGAAAGAAAGAAAGAAAGAAAAAGAAAGAAAGAAGGAAAGAAAGAAAGAGAGAAAGAAAGAAAGAAAGAAGGAAAGACAGGAAGAAAGAAAGAGAGAAAGAAAGAGAGAAAGAGAGAAAGAAAGAGAGAAAGAGAGAAAGAGAGAAAGAAAGAAAGAAAGAAAGAAGGAAAGAAAGCCCTGATTTACAACGAAACATCAAAGACAACTTATGCAGTGTTTAAATACTCGCACCACTACTACTACCACCACTACTACTACTACCACCACTACTACTACTACCACCACTACTACTACTACCACCACTACTACTACCACCACTACTACTACTACCACCACTACTACTACTACTACCACCACTACTACTACTACCACCACTACTACTACTACCACCACTACTACTACTACCACCACTACTACTACTACCACCACTACTACTACTACCACCACCACTACTACTACTACCACCACTGCTACTACTACCACCACTACTACTACTACCACCACTGCTACCACCACCACTACTATACCAACATCACCACCACTACTCCCACTACTAACGGACGCTACTACTACTACCACCACCATCACTACTACTACCAACACCACCACCACCACCACTACTATACCACCATCAACACCATCACTACTACCACCACCACCACCACCACCACCACCACCACCACCACTACCAACACCACCACCACCACCACCACCACCACCTCAATACACATTCACTTGAAGGTTCCAGTAACATTGTTCTGAGAGGCATGCGCTAATATAGTATTCTTATTTACGTCTCGTGGAAATTTACGATTAAATCATAATAAAACATAAAGAGCTATATAGCGAACTGTCCTCAATAACCCAGATGACGTCATACATTATAAGTAACAAAAGTGTAAGTATTCAAAAGACAATTAATTTTCCTAAGTGACAAGTTAATCTTTAATTGTCAGTGGAAGCATTTTTTTACAAGTGTTTTTTGGGATAGGGAGTGAGGGACCTTGTGTGTGTGTGTGTGTGTGTGTGTGTGTGTGTGTGTGCGTAAGCAGAAACAGATGCAGAGGAAGAATATATAAACAAGACACTTGCTGGCACTGATTGCATGCACTCAACACACAAAATATGTAAGCGGGCGACACACACACACACACACACACACACACACACACACACACACACACACACCGTCACCTTTATAATGTTACTTCTGCGCCTCAAACTACTAAAGTCTTTAGGTTAGAGTATTACACCCTATTAGGACAGGGGCCATTCAACCAGCAGGGGAGGGAGGGGAGGGGGGCACCTACACAAATGCTACCCAGTATTATAAAAAAAAACACACACAGCTGCGAGTAGATGTACATAAATGTGTGTGTGTGTGCTAATGATTCATGAGACGTACACACACAGCCCTGCCATCAACATATCAACACACCGGGATATTTTTATATATTTTATGACCCTCATTGTGAAGTTTGCAGTGGTATGATGCTGTCTGTGTTTGTTTGTCCCTCCGTGTGTGTGTGTGTGTGTGTGTGTGTGTGTGTGTGTGTGTGTGTGTGTGTGTGTGTGTGTACGTGTGATAACTTCCTACTCTAACATGTACTAAATAAGTGACTAATTGAACCTATCTAGTTAAGGTAGGGTCTCAGTGTAATTTTCCGATACCATATTTTTTTTATTTTTTGTTCATTAGCTAAAAACAGTTACCCTAAGTACACGTTCTCACATCACCAGTTAGGAGGAAAACTTAACGTAGGAACCTTTGAGAATCCATCTTTGTGCCGTAACTTAAGTGGGTCAGTTAGATACGTTCTCACATCACCAGTTAGGAGGAAAACTTAACGTAGGAACCTTTGAGAATCCATCTTTGTGCCGTAACTTAAGTGGGTCAGTTAGATACATTCTCACTTAACCAGTTAGGACAAAAACTTAACATAGGAACTTTTGAGAATATTACCATCCATTTTACCAACAATTCCAACATCATATAACTCATTTCTACTTTATTTCCGACTCGTGTAAATTTGTCTCATTCATACATCACGAATTAATGTTTCAGCTGGTTAAATACCCTCCCTCCCCCCCCCCCACCACACCCCCCCCCCTCCACCCACCCCTTAAGCCCGCCCCTAAAATCAATGTTGTCTTTCATAATGTGATACGGTAACATTATTTTTTTTCCCTGGGAGATTTTTTACAACTTGGTGAACAAAAACGATTTAAAATTAATAGAACAATGAATTAATCGATAGATAAAAATATAAAATGAATAAATAAATAGATAGATACAGTAGATAGATATAGAAAAACATAAAGGCAAAATGATAGTTATAGATTGTTGTAAATAAACAAATCTATCGTCTGTAAATAAATAAATAAATAAATCACTTGTAAAAAAAAAAAAAAAAAGGAAAATCATGAATTGAAAAAAGTAAAAAAAAAATAATCTGACCTACCAATAAACTATAACTAAAATAATTGACATTAAATCACACCATTATCAAGTCAACATTATCTAAACTATTTATATAACTACTATACACATCGACAGTAATTACGATATATATATATAATTAAATATGTATAAATTATGTAAAGGAATCATACGGAATCATACATCATTAACACGTAGTAATAATTAATACACTTTTATAAAACAGAATAAATTAATACAACGGGGAATAAATCTATAGAAGAGAATAAATTTAATGCAATAGAAAAAAACAAGGATAAATGAGAAAAATGGAGAGAGAGAGAGAGAGAGAGAGAGAGAGGGGGGGGGGAGTGAGGAGAGGCAGGCCAGCGAGCCGACTTGTTTAGTCTTGGAACCTTCAACATTACCACCTCGGCATTAAACCCTTCCATCCCTGGGAAAAGAAAAAAAATTACACCCCTTCCCCTCCCTCATATAAACACCAATAACATCAACTAAATCCAATCAATCCCCCTAATTAACTGAAATCACACAACTAACTAACACCCTAAGCTAATCTAAATCACCACTATCGAATTAAGGTGGCGATCAGTGGGCGATAAAAAAAGGAAGGTAAAGGGAAAAGAAGATGTACAAGGTGTGGTGGCGATCGGGTTCTGGCAACAGTGTTAAGCCACCGGGATGAGTTGCCAAGTGCTACAATATTCCCCACACAGAAACGAGGATGATGGTGGTGGTGGTGGTCAACTGTTTCAGCTTCATATTCCACTGTTCCTGTTTCATTTCTTCTTCTTCTGGATAATCTACGTCTGTTTTACCCAGGATAATCGTGTGTAAACCCTGGAAATCGTATGGCCAGTCTGGATAATCTGACCTTTTTCATTTGATAATCCTATGTTACCCTGGATAATCGTTAGTTTCATTTGATATTCTTAGTTTCAGTTAATATACCACTATGTTTCAATTAATATTCACGAGTTTTATTGACTAATTCAGCAGTTTCAATTCTCTCAGTTTTTGACCACTGGCACTACTGAATGTTGGTACTGGCACTACTGAATGTTGGTACTGGCACTACTGAACGTTGGTACTGGCACTACTGAACGTTGGTACTGGCACTACTGAATGTTGGTACTGGCACTACTGAATGTTGGTACTGGCACTACTGAACGTTGGTACCGGCACTACTGAATGTTGGTACTGGCACTACTGAACGTTGGTACCGGCACTACTGAACGTTGGTACTGGCACTACTGAACGTTGGTACCGGCACTACTGAATGTTGGTACTGGCACTACTGAACGTTGGTACCGGCACTACTGAACGTTGGTACTGGCACTACTGAATGTTCGTATTGTGAGGAGGAGGGACGGAAGGAGAGAGAGACGTGTATCAGGAAGGAGGGAGGAGAGGGAAGGAGGGAGGGAAGGAGGGAGGGATGGAGGGAGGGAAGGAGGGAGGCATGCGTGTGTTTACTACGGCCCGTCACGTGGGTGAGAATTACGTGGAGTGGAGGAGGGAGAGGCAATCCTTCCTTCCTTCAGGTCCAGGATATTGAAGCGACTCGATCCAGACCTGAGACGATGTTCCTGGGCGGGGCTCTCTCTCTCTCTCTCTCTCTCGCTCTCTCTCTCTCTCTCTCGCTCTAAATGATTCTCACGGTTTCTCTTCTCTAAAATTTGACTTCAGGTAAAATATACGAGTGTTATATATTTTTTTAAAAGACTCGATTCTCCTTATTATAGTATTGGAACGAAAGGTATATTAGTTACGGGTTTAATAGTTTTCAACGGTATGTACGGTGACTATTGATCTTATGTACAGTTTATATTATTTATCAACGAATCAAATTTACTTAAAAAAAATTATAATAAAAAATTTTCTTTCATCTAATTATATAATCTCAATTCCCTGTTCCAATAACCCCCCACACATTAAAATTCTCCTTCAAACACCACCACCACACACTCACTCCAACACAAAGACGCAATTAAAACGACAATAATAAAATCGTGTACAAAACCAAAAAAAAAAAAAAATAAAATAAAAAAAACGCGGGAATTTTTGTTTACATATAAACCAGGTGTGTTGCTTTGATCGGCTAATTGGCCAGGTGACCGTAATAGGTCCTGCAAAGGTTCCACAGGTGATCTTTTCATCTTAGCTGGTGATGTGGGAAGGAAAGAAAGAAAGAAAGAAAGAAAGAAAGCCCCAAGGAAAAAATATGGAGCGAAATTGCATTAGGACTCTACCGTAACCAGAGAGAGAGAGAGAGATAAGAGAAGTAAACACAGAGAAAGAAAGAAATTAGATATAAATAAACAGAGAAACTAAAAGATCTACATAAATAATAAGAGACATTGAGATAATTATATAGTGAGAGAGAGAAGAAGAACTCCCATCTTTATGCTTACCTTACCAATCAAAAAGCAATATGTCAGACTACTTTATAATGCAAACTTCATCTACACAATGACCGACAGGAGAATCCAGGAGAACAGAGAGGTAATGATGATAGAGAGACCTTTCACGATTGGCTGGGTTAATTTGCATATCGACCCACCTTTTAAGAGACCCCGGGGAGTGTGATATATGGAGGTGACTTAATCTGACCAGACTTGACCTAATCCAATTTGATCTAATACAGGCTAACCTAACCATGTGTGTAGCCAGACATATTGCCTCACATTGCTGTACTCACGCAGATGTGAATAAGTTACCCTCAATGTACAGAAGTAAATAAACACTGTACTGGTAATTGAAATACTCTGTAACATTCAATGGCATAATATCCTGACTACTGGCGTCTGATAAACACTCTTTGTTACCTCTACTCTGTAAAATCCTTTCTTGGACTATCGCTCACAGGAAAGGTATGGGGTACACAATAAACTAGCCGATGTATATGTGGCATTTTCAAATTCAATTCGATTCAATCCCCAGTGTCTGGATGAGGGGGAGGCGGGAGGGGTGATTCCCTGTGATGTAGAGAGAGAGAGAACACTTGATGTATAAAATTTGTCATAACGGATCAATACAATTTTATTTTTATTTTAGATTGCCTCGGAGGGGGCTAGTTTATTGGGCACCCCCTTACATCCTGTGCAAGGTGAAGCGCAGAAGCGTTTACAGCGCCCATCTGGGAAGCATGCGGAGTTCATGCTTGCCTTTATGACTCATGCATTAAGGGCGTAAAAGCCTGAAGGGTCATGGGTTTTGTCAGCAAGTTACATAAAGTGACAGAATGATGAGTGTGTGGGGGAAAGTTCCCGGTACATTTCATGTTTGTGGCAAAGTGTAGCAGGTCCCTAATAATGTCACGTGCCAGGCTATAGCCATTAGGGTGTGTCAATTTTGTCAACATGTTAAAAATCAAATTTGGTAGTCAAAATATTGTGCCTCTTTATGTCTAAACTTGAGATTAGCAAACAAAAATGAATTGAAATAACCCTCACCTACATCAATTATACCTTAAAGTTTCAAATATCAGTATTTCAACAAATTAATGAGACTTGATTAGAATTATTCACTTGATATTAACTAATCTCATGTAAGCAAATGGATTATGGAGTATTTTATGGTTCTATAGCTTGTGTACAATATGCATGTCAGAACATGAACATAGTTACAGTTACTTTGTCAATAAATTCAGGAGTAAAAAATACGATAATTCTAATGTTATGGTAACACTAAGTTGGGTGTTGGAGTACCTGTTTCAATTAATCTTATTAATATTTCTGAATGATTTTGGCAAACATAAGCATCGGAGTGATATCAAATTCCAAACAAAATAAATACCAAAATGATTTAATTTCATTCGTGCATAGTGGGAGTGAGCGGACCGCAACAAGGTGGGCCAAGGAGTTTACAGCAAGTACTGAGGTTGACATCTCTTGTGACCAGCACCCACTAACATAGGGTGGTGTCTAAGCTTGGTACACGATGGATTTCCACGCTATCTCAACACTCAGGAATAGACACTATTGAGGTGCCAACTCTTATAATTGTACGATGTGGTTCCAGCCAACATTATTTCCCATCTGATAATGGAAGTGAGACCTGGATTCAACTTTAAGACCTCGAGTCAAAGATGCTAACAACTTCAAGCTAACAACATTACCAAGATAGAAGACCAAGATATTTCTTTGCCCAACCCGACACGCACCTACGTTTGACCTGACGCTCACCTGATTCAGGGTCCGGCCACCTCCTCGCCGCGTCCAGTCTGTTGCTGCTGCCTCCAACTTAAAACCCAAAATAACGCAAGCGGTGTTTAGCCACGGCACCCTCTCCTTCTAAAATTCACTTCAATCCTCCCTTTATCTTTCCCTTGAACCTCTTTCCCCACTGTCACTAGCCTTTGTTCAGTTCAGTTCTGTTCATTAACGGTGTATGTAAGTTCCACCATGTTTTTCACTACAACCGTACAGCAAAGTATATTTTTTTAGCATTAAACTGCTATTATTTTATTGTCTAATCATCACTACATATAACACCACCCATCATCACTACATATAACACCATCCATCATCACAACATATAACACCATCCATCATCACTACATATAACACCATCCATCATCACTACATATAACACCCCCATCATCACTACATAAAACATCATCAATCATCACTACATATAACACCATCCATCATCACAACATATAACACCATCCATCATCACTACATATAACACCACCCATCATCACTACATATAACACCACCCATCATCACTACATATAACACCATCCATCATCACAACATATAACACCATCCATCATCACTACATATAACACCATCCATCATCACTACATATAACACCCCCATCATCACTACATAAAACATCATCCATCATCACTACATATAACACCATCCATCATCACAACATATAACACCATCCATCATCACTACATATAACACCATCCATCATCACTACATATAACACCATCCATCATCACTACATAATTATAACAATATCCATCATCACTACATATAACACCATCCATCATCACTACATATAACACCATCCATCATCACTACATATAACACCACCCATCATCACTACATAATTATAACATTATCCATCATCACTGCATATAGCACCATCCATCATCACTACATATAACACCATCCATCATCACTACATATAACACCATCCATCATCACTACATATAACAACATCCATCATCACTACATATAACAACATCCATCATCACTACATATAACACCATCCATCATCACTACATATAACACCATCCATCATCACTACATATAACACCTCCATCATCACTACATAAAACATCATCAATCATCACTACATATAACACCACCCATCATCACTACATATAACATCATCCATCATCACTACATATAACACCATCCATCATCACTACATATAACACCATCCATCATCTCTACATATAACACCATCCATCATTACTACATAAAACACCACCCATCATCACAACATATAACACCATCCATCATCACTACATATAACACCACCCATCATCACTACATATAACACCATCCATCATCACTACATATAACACCCCCATCATCACTACATAAAACATCATCAATCATCACTACATATAACACCACCCATCATCACTACATATAACACCATCCATCATCACTACATATAACACCATCCATCATCACTACATATAACACCATCCATCATCACTACATATAACACCATCCATCATCACTACATATAACACCATCCATCATCACTACATATAACACCATCCATCATTACTAAATATAACATATAGAGAGGGAGGGGGTGTTATAGTGAGGGAGGGGGGTGTTATAGAGAGGGAGGGGGGTGTTATAGAGAGGGAGGGGGTGTTATAGAGAGGGAGGGGGTGTTATAGAGAGGGAGGGGGTGTTATAGAGAGGGAGGGGGTGTGTTATAGAGATGGAGGGTGAGGGGGGTGTTAGGGTGTTATAGGGAGTCACTATTACAGCATTAGGTAAGACGACTATTACATCACCACCTCTTACTACATTTTTCTCAGCCTTATGAATGAAAGTTGTGAAGGTACCGGCCAAGACTTGACAAAATAATATAAGAAAATGACTTCCGAAAGCAGCGAAGCCGACGTATATCTGTGGGAAGACTTCGAAGACAGGGGTCCAGGAAATATATCCTGCAGCGAAATAAAGGATATAATAAAAAATAACCTGCCCTCAGCATCCTCCAAGCCAAACTACCGTGTAAAAGACTCTCTTCCCCTCAACACGTTTTTCACTGGACTACAGATAAAGGATGTACTTGGTTCTGGAGCCTGTGGAACAGCTTTCCTCGCTAACCTCAACAACCAACCGGTTTGTCTTAAACTTGGTGCTGAGTCGTCCCTTTTGAGGGAATACCTTACAGAAACTTGTCGCCTGAAGCGTCTCGATGGCGCTGGTGGAGCTCCAGTCGTGATGGCATCTTGCGCAGATTTCCCAGCCATAATTATGTCTCTTTGTAAGGGAGAAACTTTAGACACGCTGCTTGACAACGAAGAGTACACAGTCGCTACCTGGTTACAAATTTTCATAGCAATAGTCTCCAGTCTGGGAGAGGTCCACGACAGAGGAGTGGTCCACAACGACTTTAAATCAGATAATGTACTGATCGAAATGCTGGATGACGGATCCATTATAGCCAACCTTATCGACTTTGGTCTAGCAAAACATAATGGAGACTGCATAGACTTTGAGTGTAAGGACCACACCGAATTCACTCACTACGCCCCCGAGGTCCTAGCCGGCAAGCCCTGTTCTCCAGGGGGTGACATCTATTCCTTAGGTTTTGCAATTGTTAACATATTCGAACAATTGAAAGCTGATCACCTTATAATAGACTGGCCGTCAGATGTAAAGACGCTATGTACGGAAATGATGGATAAGGATGAACCAAACCGCCCGGAAATGAAGGATATAATAGAAAGGTTGTTCACATCTCTGGAGTCTCTGGAGGACTTGTCATCCTCCACTGACGAACGGAAAGTGGAAAACGCAGAGCTGGGTTCTACCTCACTAGGATTCGAGGTTGAGAAATCAAGCCCTCCCGACTGTCCACAGGCTTTGCCCTCCTCAGATAATCTTGAGAAAACGGAAACCCCAGAACTGGGTTCTACCTCACAAGGATTCGAGGAAAAGAAAGAAAACTCTCCCTTAAATAAATATATAAAAATGTTGACATTTGCCGGAACAATATGTTTCCAAATGGCATATTCTTTTATAACAGGACCTAACCTTATATGGGACACCTGCAACGACTGAACTCTCATAAAGTTATATATTTTTATGTATACTTCAGTGTTAATAAATATAATTTTTAGTTATGTCTATTTTATATACCCTACTACTTTTAACCCTGCATTTGATGACGCACCAATTTTGACCATTCATTTCTCCTCGCTCTCTTCATTTTCATTTCTTCTTTCGCTACCTTCCTCCCTTACAGTCATACACCATACACCTGGTGTAGGTAGATAGCCTGGGTGGCCACAGCTGCAACAGAGACCCTGTTGAAGGTGACAACTGTGGCCTGGTGAAATATCTCCTCTCTATCTTCTACCAACGAAGTGTAGATATGTGTTCATTTAAATTATTTTCACATGCAATAAAAAAATTAATAATAATTAACGGTTTATTGGAAGAACGCGGCAGCCGGAAGGCTGAAAATATTCAGTTGCAAAATTGGGGAATGGGTCCCTTGATTGACAAATAATATACAAGTAACACGTGATACAAATATGAAATACAATCAATATGTGGGGAGAAGGGCATAATACAGGGCATTTCAACATAGTGACAGTGCAAAAAATGTGGAGTGAACACATTGGTCGATTACAGGGTACTGATAGGTTTTACAATGATTGAGACTGGGCTGTTCTTACAGCGATCAGTACGTGCTCATATGGGCTGTATGCAGTTGTGGTGTCGAACAGCAATTCGCGGTCGAGGGACCTAGGATGGTAGTAGGAGCCGGTGTCGAGGATGGTGCAGAAGCTTCTCACCAAATTTGCAGATGAGGTCGTGTTGATGGTCAGAGAGAGCCTAGAGGGCCAGTGTGTTGATCGCTTCTTTATATGTAGAGTAGGAAGGGGAGGAAATAATCCTGCATGCTCTCTTATTGCACTTTCTTTGGGAGTTTACGTTGCATGTCATTTAGGGAGTAAGACTAGGCATGGGAGGCATAGGTGAGTTTGGGAAGCATGAATATTGAGTAACCACTGAGGAGCTCGAGCGCAGCAACTCCGTGGGACTTGAGTCGGTGGAGACGGAAACTGGAGAATTTGACAACTTCAGTACCGTGTGTTTGCCAATTTAGTAAGTTATCTATATTGACGCCGATGAGCCTATTGGAGTCTACAACCTGGAGTGTGTTGGGGCCTAGAGTAATGGAAGGAGCTAGGACAGCGTCGGAGGAGAGGTTGATGTGCATAACCATGGTCTGGGTATGGTTGATGGTAACGTGGTTGTTGGTGGCTCAATTTTGGAGACTGTTCAATAAATCCTGGAGGGCGGTCTAGTCGGGAACCGAGTTGTTGACACTGATCCCAATGGTGGAGTAGTCGACATATTTCCAGCGAGTAGAGGTTTTTCTTGGGGCATCATTGATAAGCATTAGGAAGCAGAGCGGTCGAACTTGGTGCCTTGAAGGACGCTACAGGTGAATGATTGAAAGGTGGAGCCAGCCCCTCGGAAGCGTACGTCTTGGAGTCGGTCACTGAGAAGGTCCGTAAGCCATGGTACTGTATAAGACTTCTTCGAAATCCGAGGTCGTTAGCTTTTTTGATGATTAAATTATGGTCTACTAGATCAAATGCTCTGGTGAAGTCAATGAAGACGACAGCCACAGACGTTTTTCGTTTTTCCAGATGGCGGTATATGTACATAAGAACATAAGAATGAAGGAAAGTGCAGCGGGCCTATTGGCCCATAATGGGCAGTCCCATTTACACCCAACCCCTGTTGCTAATATATCCATCCAACCTTTCTTTGAAGCTATCCAGCGTATTCGAATTGATGATGATATTTGGTAACATGTTCCACTCGTCCACTAAACTCTATTTCCAAACCATTATTTACCTATTTCGCGCCAAAATCTAAATTTTTCTAATCTAAGACCTTTGTTACGAGTTTACTCCTGGTTGGATAGTTTGAGTACCTTTATAATATCCCCTTGTTTAGCCCTGACTTCCATTTACACACCTCTATCATATCGCCCCTCACTTTACGTCTCTCGAGGGAGTGCAAATTAAGATGCCTTAACCTGTCTCTGTACTCAAGGTTCCTAATGCCCTGGATTAGTCTTGTCATTCTCCTCTGAATTATTTCCAAGGATTCTATATCCATTCTGTAATACGGTGACCAGAATTGAACTGTGTAATCCAAGTGAGGTCTCACAAGCGCAAGATACAGCTTTAGGATGACCTCGCTAGTCTTGTAGTAAGAATAGATGACACAAAAGTTTTGCTAGAAGTAGAGGGAGTGAACAGAAAGTTTCCAGGTCTCATCAAAGAAGAACACTACTCTGTCTGTTCTGAGCCTGGTGGTCGGTTTTTGTTTCACTTTGCTCCCGAAACTGAAGTAGAAGGGAAGAAACATGCAGAGGTCATTGCTGATCATATTTTATGTTGGGTTCAGGAGAGAGGACTTGGCAGTTCACTGCAGGCTGTTGGTGGAGATTCAACTGCAGTGAACACCGGATGGCAGGGGGGTGTAATGACGCATTTAGAGAAAAAACTAGGAAGAAGACTTGTTTGGATTGTATGTGATTTACATACAGGCGAGCTACCTCTTCGTCATCTCATCCAGGAACTTGATGGTCCTACAAAGAGCAACAACAAGTGGTCAGGTCCCCTTGGCATCATGCTGGATGAAGCAACACAACTAGAAATAAATACAACCTTTCCAAAGGTCGAAGTTGGCCCTCCCCTTCCGGCGTTGTCTGAAGGAGTCATCAAAGATCTCAGCACAGATCAATCCTATGCTTATCGTATTGCCCAAGCAATAAGATCAGGAGAAGTGCCTCAGTCATTGGCTCTCTTGGAGATTGGACCTGTCAGTCACAGCCGTTGGTTAACTACAGCTCTTCGTTTCTGCAGGATTTGGATTTCCAAACACGAATTGAAGGGCAAAGTGCTGAAGAATTTGAGGTTAATTGTTGAATTTATTATTGGAGTTTATCTTCCCCAGTGGTTTAGTGTGAAACTTAATCCTATGTGGGTGGATGGGCCCAATCACCTTTTGTTTCAATTGCAGCTAGTAAGAACACAGAGGAAGGTAGTGAGGGACATCGTGTTACCTGTGGCAAGAAGGTCCGCTTGGTATGCTCGATCAGAAGCAGTTTTGCAAGCAATGCTTTGCAGTCAATGTACCAATCTCCGAACCGAGACTGTAGAAGTCATTCTAAAGATTAGAGGAACGCTAATAGATGACGACCAGTTGGGAGACTGTTCGTTTCATTCAAGAAAAGTTCCCCCAATAAACGTCAATGCCACCAAATTGTCAGAATTGGTTGACTTGAGTTTGGAAGTCTTAGAGCCACCATTGACAACAAGTCTAACTAGCCAAGAATTGAGAAACCTTAAAGAGACTCCAATGCAGGTGCCGAAGTGGCCTTCCCACACTCAAAGTGTGGAGAGATGTGTGAAAATGGTCACAGAAGCAGCGGGCCATGTTCACAGCCACGAGAGGCGAGAAGGTTACATCAAAGCACAAATAGCAAGCAGACTACTGATGACAAGAAACCAAAGCAAAGAGAGTATGAAGGCATTGGTTACTTTCAAATAGACTACGGATACTAAAATATAATAATTTGAAACTTGAAACAGTAACATGTGTGCAAACGCTGGTTATGTTATAAATTCACAAATATGTACATTTAAAAATCCATTTGATGTAGGTAGGACTTATTATAAAAAAAAATTTATGCCAGAATATTGTTTTGCATGCTTAAAGACTACAATAAATTGCTACCAAATTACTCGATTTTCAATTTAGCCAGTTCACCCCCTAAATTGACACACCCTAATAGCCATAGGCATTGACAATATTGAGGGACCTTTTAGTGTGATTGTGATGGCGTGTACGTCGGTAGTGTCGGCTTCAAGGGGGACGTCGAGAGGTTGGTAGGGGTCGTCCTTCTTGGCGTAGATACGTAGTCCACTGGCATGTCCTCAGGGTGGTCAATTCATGTGGAGAACTGGAGTGGATGGGCCCCAGGTGCCGGCACGCTGGTGGGGGACAGGGGGCCGGGGGTGGTGTCCTCGGGTGGGTGGACTGAGGCAACCGGGCACGGGGCAGGCTCGGTGTGGACGCCAGCAGTGGTGCCAGGCGGCGGTGGAGTAGGCCGTGAGCAAGAGGGGCACACAGGGGGGCTACCAGGTTGTGTCAGACCAGAAGAGGGGGGTGACTGGGTAGCAGCTGGAGGCAGGGGTAGTCTGCGTCGGTTGGAGATGGCGGTACAGTGTATCAAAGAGTCTTTCAATACGGTTGGTCAATATAATGTCCTGGGGAAGAGAAGGAGGTCACAGCC
This sequence comes from Homarus gammarus, assembly GCA_958450375.1. NCBI lineage: Eukaryota > Metazoa > Arthropoda > Malacostraca > Decapoda > Nephropidae > Homarus > Homarus gammarus. The sequence goes on along the minus strand of CAUDMG010004068.1, from coordinate 2,854,392 downwards.
TCCCTCCCTCCCCCCACCACCACCTCACCACTCCACTTCATCCTTTTCTTTCTTTCGTTGTTTCTTTCTATTCAGCAGTCTCTTTCATTATCTTCATCTCTCTCTCTCTCTCTCTCTCTCTCTCTCTCTCTACACGTGACCTCAGGCAACTCGAGAAGTTGAAAGACAATTCCTGTTGTGTTTTGTGTGTGTTTAAATCCGTTCAACAGGACACACACACACACACATACCCCCCCCCCCCCCCCTCTCTCACAAACGCTTCCCCACTTGAAATCAAGGTCAAAAGGGGAGGGGAGGAGGGTGAAGGAATTGGGTCAGTTTCCCGGGCCGGTGGAAGTTGTTTGGACTTACTTCCTAGCCCCCATTAGTCCCTGTTCACCTAGCAGTAAAGTAGGTACCTGTTGTAAGTCGAAAAATGCGAATTCGTATTCACGGACAAGTTGTTGGAGCTTCCAATAACTTGATGACATAAACCATTGACTCTTCAGGCTTCTACACCCCTAACTCATGAGACATAAAGGCAAGCGTGAACTTAGCATGCTTCCCTGTTGGGTGCTGTAAACGCTTCTGCGCTTCACCTTACACAGGGATGTTAGGGGAATGTCCCCCCCCCAAAAAAAAAAAAAAATTGGGTCAGTGGTTGTAATAATTTGTCAATATAGTCCTTTGTTTTTAATTTCTATTCGGACATAAACTATTAAACAAGATGTGTGTGTGTGTGTGTGTGTGTGTGTCAGTGAGTAAAGAAATATCTAAAAATGAGAGAGAAAATATTAAGAAGAGAAATCAATAAAACAATCGAGAAAAGAGAGATAAAAGAAAGAAAGAAAGAAATATCAGCAAGAGAGAGAGAGAGAGAGAGAATAACTTACACCACACACACACAAATACACAATAAGGGGTCAAAAACCTCTCCTTACTCTAACACAAACACAACACGCCACCCCCTCCCCCCTCACCACTCACCTTGATAATATAAATAACATAACGTACAGGTAAATATATAATCAATTGTATATACAGATCTACCATTCGTCTAAGTCAAGGTCCTATGTATAATTCAGCTATATATTAGGGGGGTGGGGGTTTATTCTCCCCCTGCTGGTGATATAGATAGTGGTGGTAGCAGCAGTAGTATTGGTAGTGGTAGCAGTAGTAGTAGTAGTGGTGGTAGCAGCAGCAGTAGTAGTGGTGGGGGTAGCAGCAGTAGTATTGGTAGTGGTAGCAGTAGTAGTAGTAGTGGTGGTAGCAGCAGCAGTAGTAGTGGTGGTGGGGGTAACAGCAGTAGTATTGGTGGTGGTAGCAGCAGTAGTAGTAGTAGTGGTGGTAGCAGCAGTAGTATTGGTGGTGGTAGCAGCAGTAGTAGTAGTAGTGGTGGTAGCAGCAGTAGTAGTAGTGGTGGTAGCAGCAGCAGTAGTAGTGGTGGTGGTAGCAGCAGCAGTAGTAGTGGTGGTAGCAGCAGTAGTAGTGGTGGTGGTAGCAGCAGGAGTAGTTGTGGTGGTAGCAGCAGTAGTGGTGATGGCAGCAGCAGCAGTAGTAGTGGTGGTGGCAGCAGCAGCAGTAGTAGTGGTGGTAGCAGCAGTAGTAGTAGTGGTGGTAGCAGCAGTAGTATTGGTGGTGGTAGCAGCAGCAGTAGTAGTGGTGGTGGTAGCAGCAGTAGTGGTGGTGGCAGCAGCAGCAGTAGTAGTGGTGGTAGCAGCAGTAGTAGTGGTGGTGGTAGCAGCAGTAGTATTGGTGGTGGTAGCAGCAGTAGTAGTAGTAGTGGTGGTAGCAGCAGTAGTAGTAGTGGTGGTAGCAGCAGCAGTAGTAGTGGTGGTGGTAGCAGCAGTAGTGGTGGTGGCAGCAGCAGCAGTAGTAGTGGTGGTGGTAGCAGCAGTAGTAGTGGTGGTGGTAGCAGCAGTAGTGGTGGTGGCAGCAGCAGCAGTAGTAGTGGTGGTAGTAGGAGCAGTAATAGTGGTAGTAGCCTAACAAACGTACAACAGACACACGATACAGCCTCACACAGACAGGCGACCTTGTTACTACACGTGCTACACCAACACTACGACACTCTAACCTCTCCCTCCCTACTAGCCCTTCCTCCCTCTCTCCCTCCCAGCCCTTCCTCCCTCTCTCCCTCCCAGCCCTTCCTCCTTTCTAGCCGACCCCCCTGAGATGGGTGAAGGGAAAGGTGAGGGGGTGATGGGTGAGGGGGAGGCAGGTGAGGGTCAGGGTAGGGCATGTACGAGTGAGGGGAAATAATCAATAACAGGTAACGCCAGGTGACCTACACAGCTACTCTTTATGTGTTTGTTTCTTGTTTCTTTACAGCGATGGCTGTGTGCATGTATGTATGTATGTAGGCATATATGTATGTATGTACGTGTTTGTGTGTATGTATGAACGTATGTATGTATGTATGTATGTATGTATGATGTATGTATGTATGCACCCTAGATTACATTACATTATCACTGCACAGATTTATGGCTTCTTTAACGTTGTTGTGGCGCAGCGGGAAGGGGTCGGGGGGGGGGGGGGGATATGGTAGGATTGGGGGGAGGGGGGAGGCAATCACTACATGTTCTGGACGCATGAGTCACCTTACTTCACCAGCCGGTCACGTCCCAGACAAGACACAATGACCTTGGAGAAAAGACTAGACTAGCACCCGGCGTATACAAGATGACCTAACCTAACCTAACTTGACCTGACGTAACCTTACTTAACTTAACCTAACCTAACTTAACTTGACCTGACCTAACTTGACCTGACGTAACCTTACTTGACCTTACCGAACTTAAACTTGACCTGACCTAACCTAACTTGACCTAACCTGAACTGACCTAACTTAACCGGGTCACAGTTAATTAAATATTTTTGTGTTGAGTTGTTCTCCTTCCTTCCCTCCTTCACCCTCACCTTACCTCCCCACGGATGATGTTGACAATGTTACCAATGAGGGTGAGACACAACCACTGTCACTGTTACCAACGCTGCCACGGGAACTTACCTGCAAGGAGAGAGAGAGAGAGAGAGAGAGAGAGAGAGAGAGAGAGAATATATGAGATTATTTGTCGTGGATACAAGTATCTCTCTCTCTCTCTCTCTCTCTCTCTCTCTCTCTCTCTCTCTCTCTCTCTCTCTCTCTCTCAGTGTGTGTGTTTGTGTGTGTGCCTCCTCCTCCTCCTCTCTCTCTCTCTTCCCCATCTAATTTCTCACCCTTTCTTCCCACTTTTCTCCCCCTATCTTCCTCTTCATCCCTCTCCTCAGTATTCCCCTCATTCTCTGTTTCCTCATTTCCCCTCTTTCCTTTTCTTATACTCCTTCTTCTTCCTCCTCACCTTCGATCCTTCCCTCTCTCCACTTCCCCCTTCCCACTCTCTTCCCTTTTCTTGTACCTTCCATTATCTTCCCTCTTCTTCCCCATTCCCGTCTTCCTTCCACCCACTTCCCCTCCCTACTTCTTCCTCCTTCTAATCCTCTTCCCCCTTCTTCCCCTTCCCCTCTTCCACCCCCTCCCCTTAACCTCAAGGCGTCGAGCGAGGGGTAACTAAGATAGAAATAGATTTACATAATGGAGTGTCAAGAGACAACCAGTGACAGGTAGGCTATGGTGTGTGTGTGTGTGTGTGTGTGTGTGTGTGTGTGTGTGTGTGTGTGTGTTGGCAATGGACATGGAGAGCTTGTTAGTGTTTGTCCTCTCCCCCCCCCCCCATCACCTCCCTTTCCTCCTCCCTCTCCTCGAACCTTACCGAGTGAGGAGAGAGGGATAGGAAGAATAGGCGAGCGAGAGAGAGAGAGAGAGAGAGAGAGAGAGAGAGAGAGAGAGAGAGAGAGAGAGAGAGAGAGAGAGAGAGAGAGAGTTACTAGCTAGTGGATAGTAGACCTACACGTATAGAAAATAGACACACATACAGACAGTGTTAGTTACCCTATCCCTACTGCCTATCCATCTACCCAATCAAGTCGAGGATAGAAGGATAGATAGAAGCAATAGAGTGAGAGGGGGCGGGGGGTGAGAGAAAGTTGTCACCTGATGTAGAGAAAGTGAGAGAGAGAGATACAGAGATCAGGAAATTTATAGTTTGACAGGTGAGAGACAGGTGAGAGACAGATGAGAGACAGGTGAGAGAGACACAAGATTTATACTGTGTTCTGTCACTTTCTAATGGTGATTAAAATCCAATGGTTTCTAATTAATGGTCGTCTAATAGTGGTCAAATCTAATGGGTTGTCAATCTCTATCCTCTAACAATAGTCAAATATAATAGACAATTAATAGTAGCCAAACCTAATGGCCATTGCAGGTCACTCTTTAATGGGTTCCTAATGGTGGGTCAATTGTAATGGAAAGGGTCTCAATAAAACTATTAAGGGTATTTAAGATCTAATAGGCAACAGTTATAATGTGAATTAGTCAGCGAGTCATTATGTGAGTCAGTAAGTGAGTCAACGAGTTATTATGTGAGTTAGTGAGTGAGTCAGTGAGTCAACGAGTTATTATGTGAGTCAGTGAATGAGTCAGCGCAAACTATTATGTGAGTCAGTAAGTGATTCAGCGAGTCATTATGTGAGAGTCATTGAGTGTGTGAGTCATTTAGTGAGTGACTCAGTAGGCATCATCAGCCATGGGTAGTGTGGTAGAGAGGGTACGTCTGTGATCCTACCAGCTGAGGGAACAGTCACCAGTCTTATAGGTACACTGCAGGTATATTGTATTGCATTGTATTGTATGACATTATATAATATTGTATTGTATTGTATTATAGACGTATACCCTGTAAGATAACAACACAAATAAAAGGGAAAAATAATAATAACTATAATAATAATAATGATGATAATAATAATAATAATAATAATAATAATAATACCACCAATAATAACATCAAAAACAAACGTACCCATTTAAAGTAGAGCCCAATTTTAATACCTTAGGTCCCATTAGAAAGAGGGACCCCATTAAGACCATTTAAACCGAAAATATATTAACCCCTGTGATAATAATAAGAGTTAACGAAGCCGATTCTGTAATGTTCCTAAGTTAATTTCGTCAAGTTAGAAATAAGATGAGGTATTTGGCCCCCCCAGTGGTTGAGTCTTCGTGAAATATCGACGTGGTGTTGGTTGAGTATCGTTGAGAGAGAGGCAGTTCAGTACAATGATTCCACGCGGTTAAGAGAGAGAGAGAGAGAGAGAGAGAGAGAGAGAGAGAGAGAGAGAGAGAGAGAGAGAGAGAGAGAGAGAGAGAGAGAGAGAGACGAGTCTATTCTTTAATGTATATCGCTTTTAATCTCTTCCTCTCTCGTCTTCCTCGTCCTTCCTTCATCCTTCCACCTCCCCCCTTCTGTCCATCCTTCCCTGCCTGCCTCTCCTCCTTTCCGTCCTTTCTCTTCCTCCTTCCCGTCTCTCTTTTTCCTCCACCACTGTCCACCTTTCGTTACCCCCCCCTTTCCACCTCTCTCCCCCTCTCTCTCTCCCCTTCCTTCCTCTTCCCCCTTAACTCCCCACCTCTCTCCCCACCCCCCACTTGAAGGTGCGTTCGCTGGGTAGAGCCGCGGCGGTACTCGTATTATCAATCAATATCGCTTCCGGGCCAGTCACGTGCTGCTTAACCTAGGTCAGGGTCACGGAAGGTCAGTGGCTCTCGCTCTCTCTTAATCTTCCTCCTTTTCTCTCTCTCTCGTAATGTTCCTCCTTCCCTCTCTCTTTCTCGTAATCTTCCTCCTCTCTCTCGTCATCTCCCTCCTCTCTCTCTTTCTCGTAATCTTCCTCCTTCTCTCTTTCTCGTAATCTTCCTCCTTCTCTCTTTCTCGTAATCTTCCTCCTTCTCACTCTCTCTCTCTCGTACTGTTCCTCCTTCTCTCTTTCTCGTAATCTTCCTCCTTCTCTCTTTCTCGTAATCTTCCTCCTTCTCTCTTTCTCGTCATCTCCCTCCTCTCTCTCTTTCTCGTAATCTTCCTCCTTCTCTCTTTCTCGTAATCTTCCTCCTTCTCTCTTTCTCGTAATCTTCCTCCTTCTCTCTTTCTCGTAATCTTCCTCCTTCTCTCTTTCTCGTAATCTTCCTCCTTCTCTCTTTCTCGTAATCTTCCTCCTTCTCACTCTCTCTCTCTCGTACTGTTCCTCCTTCCCTCTCTCTTTCTCGTAATCTTCCTCCTCTCTCTCGTCATCTCCCTCCTCTCTCTCTCTCTCTGACAACAACAACAGCCAGCCAACCAGTACATCTTTCGAATGTTTCAATAGTATTACTTTACATAAATAAACAAACCAATTTTTTGTTTTTTTGTAAACCGAATTTTAATTCATTTGAGATTCTGGCCAGATACTTTAATCCGATTGTGTTCGTATTTCTTATTTTTATTTTTTCGTCTTATGTTTGGTGAGTTGGTGAGAGTAATTATTTAAGGTATTCGTTGGTATTTCATATATGTGCAATATGTGTGTCTGGGAGGCTGCATCTTTGAAATTGTATTGCCATTACCGTGTGTGTGTGTGTGTGTGTGTGTGTGCCAGCATTCTTGCTGACACCAACTGTAGGAGCATAGACGCTACCATTATCCATGAACAACTACTCTGGACTGGTCATGTTACCGCATGGATGACAGTAGACTGCTAAAACAGCTACTTTACCTAACGAATGGTAAACGTAACGCTGGCGGGCAACGGTGCAGGTATAAGAATAGTCTTAAGACAAACCTGAAAAAGTGCCAAATCGACCCCCTCACCTGGGAGACGATTACTCCACACCGTAACGCTTGGACGAGCACCACACGAGAAGGTGTCAATACCTCCCAGTTAGTCCGACTGTAAACCGAGGCAGACAAGCGCCAGAGCCGGAAAGACGGTGCTGCCGCTCCTCCCGCACTAGATGTAGCCCGCAACATCTGTGATTGATCCTGCCGGTCCCGTA
>CAUDMG010004068.1:2810000-2837500 GCA_958450375.1 Homarus gammarus | reverse complement strand
GGGAAGAAGTGTAAATATTAAGAAGGAACTTAATCTATTTCAATATCTAAAACCCTCCCACAACACACAGCACCACCACCCCCTCCCCACCACCAACACCAACCACCACCACCACCACCAACACCGCCCCCATCACCCACCCCCAACCCCCACCACCACCACCAACACCGCCCCCAACACCCACCCCCACCACCACCACCCCCTACCACCAACACCGCCCCCAACCCCCACCGCCACCACCCCCTCCCCACCACCAACACCAACCACCACCACCACCACCAACACCGCCCCCATCACCCACCCCCAACCCCCACCGCCACCACCAACACCGCCCCCAACACCCACCCCCACCACCACCACCCCCACCACCAACACCGCCCACAACACCGACCACCACCACCACCCCCTACCATCAACACCGCCCCCAACCCCCACCGCCACCACCCACCCCCCACCACCAACACCGCCCACAACACCGACCACCAACACCGCCCCCACCACCACCACCACCACCGCCCACAACACCGACCACCACCACCCCCCCCTACCACCAACACTCACCCCCCAACCTGCACCACCACTAAACACATCCACATCAATAATCAACGACTCGCCACTTCCACAGCCATCACACGAAGCGTAACTACATCTTGTGCATCGTAAATGAAAGAAAAAAACATAAAATGAATTAAATATCTGAGAAAGGGCAAGGAAGCCGAGACCCTGAATCCTTCTATCGTTAATTCAACCTCGTGGACTTGGCTGGCAGCGTCGACACCAATAGTGGGTTAAGCTCCCAAAGTTAGCCATTCATGAGACGATCGCAGTTTTAAAACATCGTGTTGAAAGTTTTAAAATCAGGGCGTTCAGAGTTTTAATAACATACATCACAGGAGGGCTAGAAGCAGGGTGGTGTGGTGTGGTGTGTGTGGTGTGGTGTGGTGTGGTGGGGTGTGGTGTGGTGTTATGTGTGGTGTGGTGTGGTGTGGTGCGTGGTGTTGTGTGGTGTGGTGTTATGTGGTGTGTGGTGTTGTGTGGTGTGGGGTGGTGTGGAGGGGAGTTGGTGTGGGGTGGTGTGAAGGAGGGGGAGTTGGTGTGGCGTGATAGATAGATAGAGAATGATGGAAGGTGTGATGACAGAAAGAAAAATGACAGAAACTTGGCAAGGAGTGGAAGGGGAGAGGGAGAGTTATTGGGGAGAGTGGGAGGGAGAGGGATGGTGGCGGGGAGAGGTGGCAGGGAGAGGAGAGGGAAGAGAGGGGGAGAAAGTGGGAAGAGGGAGAGAAAGTGGTGTTGTGAGGGAAAGGTGGCAGTAAGGGGAAGAGGGGAAGGGAGAATAAGGAGAGAGAAAGAGAGAGTAAGAGAGGTGAAGGGAGAGAGAGAGAGAGAGAGAGAGAGAGAGAGAGAGAGAGAGAGAGAGAGAGAGAGAGAGAGAGAGAGAGAGAGAGAGAGGCGAGTGAAAAGACAAATGAAAAACGAGACCGAGGAAAAAAGAGAAAGAAGGAACTGAAGAAACGGAAGAAAACGCAAAGGAGGGGAGGAGAGGGAACAGAGAACAGTGAGAGGTGGGGAAAAGAGAGGGGAAGATTACAAAGGGGCGAGTATGGGGAGAGAAGAGAGGAGAGAGAAGGGGAATGAGGAAAGAATGAGGAGAGGAGAGAGGGAGACAGGGGGTGAAAGGAAAGTGGAAAGGAGGAGAGGGGAAGGAGTAAGGAGAGAGATGGGAGAGAGGGAGAAGGGAGGAGGGAGAGAGAGGGAAAGGGGAGAGAGGGAGAGGGGAGTGAGGGGGAGAGAGGGAGAGCAGAAGGAGAAGGAGAGGGGAGAGACGGAGAGGTGAGAGAGGGGGGAGAGAGGGAGAGGTGAGAGAGGGGGGAGAGAGGGAGAGGAGAGAGAGGGGAGGGGAGACAGGGGGAGAGTGGGAGAGGTGAGAGAGGGAGAGGGGAGGAGGGAGAGAGAGGGAGAGGTGAGAGAGGGGGAGAGGGCGAGGAGAGGGAGAGGGAGGGGGAGAGAGGGAGAGGAGAGAGAGAGGAAGAGGTGAGAGAGGGAGGGGAAAGAGGTGAGTGAAGGGGATAGAGGGGAGGGAGAGGGGGAAAGAGGGAAGAGTGGGGAGGGAGAAGGGGGGAGAGGGGAGACACATATCAATACCCTGAAGGTGAGTGACCGCATGCCACCAGTCACTGTTTTGCTGCCCACTACTGCCCACCAACCCACCGTGCTCCGCCCACCACCAACCCACCGTACCCCGCCCACCACCAACCCACCGTGACCTGTCCACCACCAACCCACCGTGCTCCGCCCACCACCAACCCACCGTGCCCCGCCCACCACCAACCCACCGTGCCCCGCCCACCACCAACCCACCGTGCCCCGCCCACCACCAACCCACCGTACCCCGCCCACCACCAACCCATCGTAACCGGTCCACCACAACCCACCGTGCCCCGCCCACCACTTATAACCTAGCATACCCCACCCACAACCAGCAATGCCCCACCCACCTACCATCATGCCCCGCCCACCACCTATCATGCCCCGCCCACCACCTGTCATGCCCTGTCCACCACCTATCATGCCCCGCCCACCACCGTATATGACCCAAGTGCCAACCTAATTTCCAAAGGTTCCTCTCTCTCTCTCTCTCTCTCTCTCTCTCTCTCTCTCTCTCTCTCTCTCTCTCTCTCTCTCTCTCTCTCTCTCTCTCTCCTCCGACATTTTGGGGTTATGCAATATTTATCTTTCTGTGTCCCTTATTTACCCTTTCATCTTATGTCTGCCTGTCCTAATTCTCTACCATATGTTTACCTCTCCCCGCCTTTCCTTCTCCCTCTCCCCGCCTTTCCTTCTCCCTCTCCCCTCCTTTTCTTCTCCCTCTCCCCGCCTTTCCTTCTCCCTCTCCCCACCTTTCCTTCTCCCTCTCCCCGCCTTTCCTTCTCCCTCTCCCCACCTTTCCTTCTCCCTCTTCCCTCCTTCCTTCTCCCTCTTTCTCCCCCTCCTTATCCTTCCTTCCCCCTCTCCCCTCCTTTCCTTCTCCCTCTACCCCTCCTTCCCTTCTCCCTCTCCCCCTCCTTCCCTTCTCCCTCCTTTCCTTCTCCCTCTTCCCTCCTTCCTTCTCCCTCTCCCCTCCTCATTCTCTTATTGTTTATTTCTTATTTTTTACCCTCTTTTACCTTGACTTGATTAATCAATTCTAATGTAACTTCACTCACCCTAACCTAAGCTAACATAACGGTCTAACCTAACCTAACCAAACCAATCTTAACTTCACCTAACCTAAGCAAAACTAACTTAACCTAATCGTAACTAATTTAACCATACCACTCTTTCTTATAATCTAATCTAACCTAACCTAACCTAACCTAACCTAACCTAACCTAACCTAACCATAACGGCCTGGTTAAAAAATTTCTTCTTTTTTAAACGTCGACATCAAAGAGTCAACCGTCATTCTTAACGGTCGCCACGTATGAATCCACCAATCAGGCAACAGGTATTTTACACGCTTGACGGAACACAATCTTCGAGGTTTCTATCTAACTGCAGGTTTGAACCCTTGAGCATGAGGACTTAGCCCCTCGAGTACGATGACTTAACCCCTTGAGTATGAGGACTTAACCCTTCGAGTACGATGGCTTAACCCCTCGAGTACGATGGCTTAACCCCTTGAGTATGAGGACTTAACCCCTAGAGTACGATGACTTAACCCCTTGAGCATGAGGACTTAACCCCTCGAGTACGATGACTTAATCACTTGAGAACGATGACATAACACCTTGAGTGCGATGACTTAGTCTCTTGACTACGATGACTTAACCCCTTTAATATGATGACTTAACCCTTTCAGTCATAACGTCGTCGTACTCATGGAAACGGGTCATCGTACTCGAGGGGTTAAGTCATCATAGTCAAGAGATTAAGTCATCCTACTAAAGGTGTTAATTCACCGTACTCAGGAGATTAAGTCATCGTACTCAAGGGGTTAAGTAATCATACTCAAGGGGTTAAGTTATCGTACTCAGGGGGTTAAGTCATCATACTTAAGGGTTTAAGTTATCGTACTCGAGGGGTTAAGTCATCGTAGTCAAGAGATTAAGTCATCATACTCGAGGGATTAAGTTTTACTGTAAATAATATTACATATCTTAGCTGAACACCCAACCCACAGTGCCCCAACACTATACCCAACCCACAGTGCCCCAACACCACACCCAACCCACAGTGCCCCAACACCACACCCAACCCACAGTGCCCCAACACCACACCCAACCCACAGTGCCCCAACACCACACCCCGCCCACAGTGCCCCAACACCACACCCCGCCCACAGTGCCCCAACACCACACCCAACGCAATGCGGCCACATAACTTTCATAAATAGTTGCCAACAGAACAGTTCTCAGAGGCACACATAATATAAAAACAAAAAATATAATATTTCATATTTCTTAATCTATCACATTTATAAAAGAAACATTCAAAGTTAAAATGGTAAAAAGGCGTTAAAATCCGTTAAAATCCGTTAATACTGGTTATATTATCTCGTTAAATCCCGTTAAAATCGGTTATATTATCACGTTTGAGCCTCCGGAGATCTTGTTAATGTAAACAGTAAGCAAAGGCGTAACGATGGGCGTCTCTCGTGCCAGCGGCTACGTCAGCTCTCTAGTATTGCAGCTCAATGGGCCCCAAGTCCTATAACACTCCCCAAACTAACCTAACTATTAAAATAGGGACCTATTTTGACTGGGGCCCAATAGGATTAAGGGATTAGACTGGGCCCTATGATGATTATTGGGTTAGGTTAGGTTGAGTTCGGTTGTGGACTATGTAAACTGTAACACCCTCAAAATAGTTCACCTCTGGTCACCGTCCAACTGAGGGGACGGGGTAAACAAGTGACTCTTTTTGTCTGGCAACCATAGCCATTCAGCCATAGACACTCAGACCTTCACACTCAGTTAAAGACATTCAAACCCTCACACTCAGATCCCCACATTCAGTTAAAGACACTCAGATCCTCACACTCAGTTAAAGACACTCAGACCCTCACACTCAGTTAAAGACACTCAGACCCTCACACTCAGTTAAAGACACTCAGACCCTCACACTCAGTTAAAGACACTCAGACCCTCACACTCAGTTAAAGACACTCAAATCCTTACACTCAGACATAGACACTCACACTCAGCCATAAACCCTACACTCAGCCCCCTCATAATGCCCCCCACACACAAACACAAAAAAACAAACACACACATACAAATACACATAGACACACATACATACACAAACCATTGTAAAAATTATCAACAACTTGTAATCAACCAGTGTATTCACTCTCAGTCAATCTTACTCTTTGTATTGTCACTATGTTGAAATGCCCTGTAGTATGACCTTCTCCCCACCTAGTTATTATATATCATATTTGTATCACTTATGTTACTTGTATATTATTTGTCAATCAAGTGACCCATTCCCCAGGTATGTAACTGTATATTTTCAGCCTTCCGTCTGTAATGCTTTTTCAATAAACGATTAATATTATTATTATTATTATTATTATTAAACTCACATACAAATAAAAAACACAAAAGACACTCAAACAAACACATACATACAAATCACACACACACACACACACACACACACACACACACACACCTGCTAAGCATATTATCAACTTTTGTATACTACCAGCACCTGTGTCATAAATCACTTCACTGAGGCTCTGCAGGTGTCTATCTATCAATCTATCTGTGTATGTCTGTCTTTCTGTCTGTATTTATCTATCAATCAATCTATCTATCTTGGTCTGAAGTTCCCAAGCGATAGACAATTTGTAAACATCTTTTTCACATGTGTAATAATTGTTGTCTACCTCCTGTGTGCTCACTTGACGTCATAATGTTTACCCATCCTGGTTTATGTTAAAGCTACTGTACCTGTCCTTGTACCTGTACCTGTCCTTGTACCTGTACCTGTATACGAACGAGAGAGAGAGAGAGAGAGAGAGAGAGAGAGAGAGAGAGAGAGAGAGAGAGAGAGAGAGAGAGATTGACCGGCGCCTCACGTGGCCACTGGACCAACTTATTCTTAGCACCACATCCATACCCTCAACTCCCCCCTCCCCCCTCACCGTGGTATCAGGGTACACCACTGCCTATTCTCCCATCCACTCATTCCTATCCACCAAACACCTATTCTCTCACCCACTATACCTACCTATTCTCTCTCACTTGTTGTCTACCTCTCTCTCTCTCTCTCTCGCTCTCTCTCTCTCTCTCTCTTTTCTTCCCTTTTATGTTATTTTTTCTTCTTTCTCTCTTTATGTTCCTCCTTTTTCTTCCCATGTCTCTTATTTTCCTCTTTTTTCTCTCTGTTACTCCTCTTCCCCTTTCTCTCTCTCTCTTCCACTCCTTTCTCTTATAATCCTCATCCTTCTTTATTCATTACCCCCTCCTTCCTTCCTTCCTCTCCTTTATTCTCCTGTTTCATCCTCTTCCATCTTACTCTCCTCCTTCCCCTTTATTCCCCCTCCTCTTTCCTTCTCTTCCCTCCTTCCTTCTCTGTCATTTTCTTTCTTTCTCTTCTTTCTTTTCTTCACCCTCTTCTTTGAGATGAAGTAGGAGGAAGAAGAAAGAAGGAATAATGGGGAGGAGAAGAGAGGAAGAATGGGAGGAGTAAAGTGAGGAAGAGGAGGGGAGGGAGGAGGGAGGAAAACAAAAGGAGGTGATAAAGAAGGAAGAGGGATGGAAGGAGAGAGAGAGAGAGAGAGACAACTCCTCGTCTCGGGTGATCTGCAGTGCTGGTTACCATGGCAACCCACCTTGTTTACCGACGCCGTCTGCCTCACGATCAGCTGGGACCAAAACAAAACAAAGATGACCTTGATGAGAGTTCGCCTCCTCCTCCTCCTCCCTTCCTGTCGTTCCTTCTCTCTTCCTTACATCCTTGTTTCCTCCTTCTTACTCTCTTCTTGTCGTTCTTATTCTCTTCCTTTCGTCCTTTCTTTTTCCTTTCTTCCCTACGTCCTTACTTCCTTCTTACCTCTTTTTCTCTCCTCTTCTCCTCCCTCCTTCTCCTTTACTCATTCTCTATTTTCTTACTTTCTTCCTACTGCTCTCTTTTATAATCTCTTTCGTCTCCTTCCTTCCTTCGTATTCTTCCTTCCTAACATCATCTTTCTTGCCTCTATCTCCTTCCACTTTCCTCCTTCCTACCGCTTTCTCTCTCACTCCATTCCTACCCCATCCCCTCCCTTCCCCCTCACCCTTCCTTTCTTTCTCCTCCCTTCCTCTCTCTCGCTCCCTTCCTTCCCCCTCACTCCCTATCTTCACTTCTTTTCTTTCTCCTCCCTTCTTCCCTCCATCTCTCACCTCCTCATACATTATCGGCTGGTACTCCCAATGGCTACCAAGATGGCAATGTGTAACACGTCAACATTATCGTCTTCGCGCCAACTACGTGTCAACACCCTGATACAGTAACTCTTGAGAGACGTTTTTTGGCGCTAACGATGAAGAAGAAGAAGAAGAAGAAGAAGAAGAAGAAGAAGAAGAAGAAGAAGAAGTAAGAAAAATTCCGATAATCACTGAGAATTACAACCCTAAAACAACACCAGAAATTAACAACAAAGATCACACCAATATTGTTTATTTACCTCTTGTTAACCTTAAAACACTAACACAACCAAACCATCTTATATAAACCTAACGATGAAATGACGTGGAATTATTATTGAGGGGGGGAGGGGGGGTTATTTAGATATTCTGTCATGCATTTGGCAGCCCAGTGACGATGTCTGTCATTCCGTGGCGGGGAAAAATGTCGTACAGTAAACAAAGGTAGGTTAGGTTAGGTTAGGTTAGGTTAGGTTAGGATGGACAGGTGGCATCAACATCGAGGAGAATATCAATTAGTTTTAAAGAGATAACGAGGAAGATAATTAATTAGGAATGGAGGTTTGAGAAGAAGTAATTAAATGGTGTATTAGATTAGATGAAACTAAGAGGAAGATTATGCTGAGTGATTTGAATGGTGGTATAGGTGGGTCATCTCCCCCCACCCCGTCGCCGACCTTAGCGTCACAACACCGTTCAAGGAGACGTAATTCTATGCATAAATGACACACTGTATTGGTTATTGAACTCGTCTGAGATATTGCTGTAATATATCAACAAAGCAAGTTACAGTATTGAACAACTCCCAGCCCAACCAACAGAAGGAACCAAATCTTAACCTTACATAAACCTAACCTAACCCATTCCACCTAACTGGTCTAAAAACAAATCTAGTCTAGTCTTAAACAAAATAACCCAATCATACCTGAACTACCCTCTCTCATTGCTGTCAGTTGAGCGATGACATAATGATGAATTTTTAATAGTGTCACCTTCGTTGGTGAGGTGGCTCTGGTCTCCTCAGGTACTGTGTGTTAAGGGCTACATATAGTGTGGGAGGGGCGGCGGTAAGGTCTTTCTGGTGCTGATGGTTGACCACCTCGGTATGTCGTAGAGATAACTCCAAGATTTTAACACCTCGTGGGGTGTTTCTCCAGACGTTACGGTGTGGAGTGATCGTTTCCCAGCTGCGGGTGTTGACTTTGTACATTTTTAAGTTTTTAAGTTTGACTATCTTCGTACTTTTTCCGTTGCCCGCCAGCGTTACGTTTACCATTCGTTAGGTGACTGTAAAGTAGCTGCTTTGGCAGTCTCCTGTCGTCCATGTGGGTAACATGGCCAGTCCAGCGCAGTTGTTCATGGATAATGGTAGCCTCAATGTTCCTACAGTTGGTGTCGGTAAGAATACTGGCATTTGTTCTCTTGTCGTCCCAGCCAACTCGGAGGAAGGAACGTAGACTACGTTGGTGAAAGTTTTCAAGTGCCGTGAGGTGCCTCCTATGTGTAACCCATGTCTCGCTGCCATACAGTAAAGGAGGACCACTGATCGATAGACGTAGCCGCTGTGTCAGTTACATCTCTATGGATTTAACCCGAGGATTGTCTCCAGGGGGAGATATTTCAGCCAGGATTTTACCCGGGGGATTTTTTTATATATATATATTCATCTCCTGGGATTTTATTTCCCGCGGCGTGAAGACCCAAAAGAGGCATCAGACGCGAGCAGTTCCATAATTCACGGAGAGGGTCGACCATGAGCAGGTGGTGAAGGTATCGTGCCCCCTCCTGACCTCCTTATCCCCTCTACCGTCTATTTCTGGAGGTCGTCGATTGTACGACATTGGCTCATGTAACAATTACGACCACACAGGTACAGTACGACCTCCTTCACTGGACAGATGTTGGTCGGGAAGGAAGCATTAAGGTGTACCTGGTTAAGTATAGATGTATACAGGTGCAGCATACAGGTACATAAACAGTATACAATCACAGGTATTATACAGATAAAATACAGTAACAAAATGATGACAACTACAGTGACGTTACCTCCTGAAGTTACAAATGAGATAACAAAGTTCAGTAAATGGATAACATAACATAACAAACATAACATAACAAACATTACATTACATAACAAACATTACACCTTCAGTTGTCTCTCGTCTCAACATTCATTCACATAATACCAACAGGTCGACCACATCCTGACCTGTCACTTGTTGAACATGACACACATCCAGTGAACCTTCGGGCCAGCTGGGAATACGAATGTTTATCCAGTCGACAACATCAAAGGTCAGGGTATATAATGTTGTTCACTATACAGACAGACAGACACACACAAACAGTTTATTAATTTCAACTTAATATTAAACTCCCCAGTACTAATCCAACCTAACCTAACCAAAGAGAACCTAACCTAACCAAACAGATAGTAACCTAACATCACCTTAACCTAACCTAACCCCTCCAGATAGCGTTAGGGAAGAGAATCATCGGGTGAAATAAGCTGGCATGGATCGAATATTCAAGTAATTTCTTTCTGTTCTACCTGAAGATCAAGACGTGAAATAATAATTAATTCTTACCTGAGTGAAGTGAATATCTTGATGATGATGATAATAATAATAATAACAATAATAATAACAATGATGATAATAATAACAACAACAATAATAATAATAATAATAATAATAATAATAATAATAATAATAACAATAAAATAGCTGCCACAGATATATTTCACATGAGATAAATATTCTACCTATACCTGGGAGTATTCTTAGCTCGGTCAGGTGAAATGGAACAGCCAGGAGAGGCGTGTCCTTCGGTTTGTTTACATAAATCAGCTGACCGCCTCCTGCCTCGATACCATACCCGCCCATCCCGGATCTGTTGTTATAAATACCCACGAAGACGCCGTTATTGTTATTATTATTGTTGTTGTTTTGATGTTATTATTGTTGATTTTATTGTTGTTATTAGTAGTAGTAGTAGAAGTAATAGTAGTATCATTGTTAATATCATTTATAGTTATTATGAGTAATTAGTTGTTAGTTATTTTCATTATCAATACAGGTTATCATTATTATTCTTATTACTATTAATCTATCATTCATTATTGTTTTCATCATTATTACACCACAATTATCATCACCATCACCATCACCATCATCATCATCAACATCATCACCCATTTGCTTGGCAGTGTCCACAAGTGCCACCATAAACAGTGACTACAGTGTAAATAATAAAATACCTTTAACTGGATATATGTATTGACGTGGGCGGACTGAACGAGTAAGGTGGGGCCAGGTGTGTGTGTGTGTGTGTGTGTTCCATAATACACTTACACCTATTCGCACACATACACCCCCCAACACCACCCTCACCTACCCATCCACACCCCCACCCTACCACACCCACTTACACCTCCACCCACCACCCTCACCTATCCATCCATACCCCCACCCTACCACACCCACTTACACCTCCACCCACCACCCTCACCTATCCATCCATACCCCCACCCTACCACACCCACTTACACCTCCATCCACTACCCTCACTCACCCACCCTCACCAACCCACCCACCCACCACCCTCACTCACCCTCTCACTCACCACCCTCACCAACCCTCTCACCCCCCACCCTCACCAACCCTCTCACCCACCACCCTCACTCACCCACCCACCCCCTCACCAACCCACCACCCTCACTCACCCACCCTCTCACTCTCTCCCACCACCCTCACCAACCCTCTCACTATCACCCACCACCCTCACCAACCCACCCACCCACCACCCTCACTCACTCACTCACTCACCCACCCTCTCACCCATCACCCTCACCACCCCACCCACCCACCCCCCTCACTCACCCACCCCCCTCACTCACCTACCCACCCACCCTCTCACCCACCACCCCACCCACCCACCCACCACCCTCACTCACCTACCCACCCACCACCCACGCACCCACCCACCCACCCCACCCACCCACCCACCAACCTCACTCACCAACACACCCACCCACCCTCTCACCCACCACCCCACCCACCCACCCACCACCCTCACTCACCTACCCACCCACCACCCACACACACACCCACACCTAGCCTTCAGACAGATGAGGGACCTTGAGTGAAATAGAACGGTCGTTGAGAATATTTCTTCCAAGAGGTGAAGGTGCCCCCATCTAGCGTGCCAGCTGCCCACCTGCCCACCACCATCACCACCTGCCCACCTCCATCACCACCTGCCCACCTCCATCACCACCAACCCACCATCACCACCTGCCCAAAATCAACACCATTACTTGCCCACCACCACCACCTACCAACCACCACTAGCCCACCAAACCACCACTACCACCACTTGCCCATCCTACCCACCACCACCACTCCACCTGCCCACCATCACCCACTAGATGATGGTTTACAGCTGCTACTGAGGCGTGTTTTTTATTGTGACTGATCCAGGGAAACATCTTTATACCCGCCTTGATGTTTACACCGTGTTGGAGATGACTTTACCGTGTTGGAGATGACTTTACCGTGTTGGAGATGACTTTACCGTGTTGGAGATGACTTTACCGTGTTGGAGATGACTTTACCGTGTTGGAGATAACTTTACCGTGTTGGAGATGACTTTACAGTGTTGGAGATGACTTTACCGTGTTGGAGATGACTTTACCGTGTTGATATTTATACCATACTGCGATGGAGATGTGTGTACCGTGTTGGAGATGTGTGAACCTAACCTAGCCTGACAAAATCTACAACCTGACCTAACCTAACCTAACCTAACCAAACCTAACCAAAAGCACCCAAGCTACAAATGTATTTCCATAGGCCTTAATAACTACGATCCTCTGTAGTGTGGGGGGGGGGGGTAAGTTTCCGTCCTTTAAGGCTAGTAATGCTAGCCATGGGTGCCAAATAGGGGAGGCAGCTGAGCTTTAATATAACCCATAGGACCCATTTGGTGGTTGTGAGGAGGCGTGGGTCAGGGCGTGGTGGTTGTAGGGAGGTCAGAGTGTGGTGGTAGTGGTGGTGGTGGGTCAGGTCGTGGTGATGGTGGTTGTTGTTAAGAGGCGTGGGTCAGATTGCGGTAGTGGTTGTTAGGAGGCATGGGTCAGATAGTGGTGGTGGTGGTTGGAAGGTGTGGGTCAGATTGTGGTGGTGGTGGTGGTGTGGGTCAGGACGTGGCAAGCGCTCGAAATTATTACTGTGGGGTAGCCAGGGCGTGGGAGAGGCGTGGGGACCAGATTGCGGAAGAGAGGCGCGGTAGTAGCATAAAATCCTCGCCAACACGGACAAAACGCTCTCTAATTGGTCCTCGTTATTATGACGTCAAATCACATCCACCATGACGATCTCTTACTGGTCTTTTTCCATCACGACGTCACGAGCCTCCAGCCAATAAACAACGAGGGATAGATGTAATTTTTGCTTTGAAATAAAGACAATTAAAGTTAGCTGGATAAGGTGCGCGTGTGTGTGTGTGAGAGAGAGAGAGAGAGAGAGAGAGAGAGAGAGAGAGAGAGAGAGAGAGAGAGAGAGAGAGAGAAATCATAATTTATCACACACTTGTTCAAAGACAACTCAGGTGTATCGACACAGGTTCATAGGTGTGTACTGTAGTGTTGTTAGTCTCTCTCTCTCTCCTTCATCGGGTGTCTTTACCCCCTATGGTGGAGGTAAACATCCCATTTAAGTACTAGTTCCCCCTCCCCCCCCTTCCCCCTTACTAATGTCCTAATCCTCCTGAGAGTAGAGGTATCACCCCAGATAAATGAACCTAGGTATCCCCATCTCCATATATAATTGAGGGTAGGTAGGTAGGTACCCCCTGAGAGTGTATAGGTACCCCCTGAGAGTGTACAGTACCCCCTGAGAGTGTACAGTACCCCCTGAGAGCGTACAGTACCCCCTGAGAGCGTACAAACCCCGTGAGAGCGTAAAGGTACCCCCTGAGAGCGTACAGTACCCCCTGAGAGCGTACAGTACCCCCTGAGAGCGTACAGTACCCCCTGAGAGCGTATAGGTACCCCCTGAGAGCGTACAGTACCCCCTGAGAGCGTACAGTACCCCCTGAGAGCATATAGGTACCCCCTGAGAGCGTATAGGTACCCCCTGAAAGCATATAGGTACCCCCTGAAAGCATATAGGTACCCCCTGAGAGCCTGGAATGTACCCCCCCCCCCCCCCCCAGACACGGCCGCAGCCTGGGGCGATCGTCCGGGTTCCTACAGGACTGATTCTCACGGTGTTCAGCGCCCCCCCCCCCCTCCTCCTCCCTCACTATCCTTCTCCTTCACTACCCTCCATCACCCTCAGTACCCCCTCCCCCTTCCTCTTTCTTCACCTTCTTCTCCCCCTTTCCTTCACCACCTCTCCCTCCTACTACACCCCTCTCCACATTTCCCTCACTGCAACTTATCTACGTCCCCCCTCCCCCCCCCTCTCTCTCTCTCTCTCTTCCTCCCCTCCTTTACTCCTTCCCTCCCTCATTTATCACAACAACTGTCTTTAAACTCATTCATTATATACACTAGTCAAGACGTGTGTGTGTGTGTGTGTGTGTGTGTGTGTGTGTGTGTGTGTGTGTGACCTACCAGCCTATTGATCCTGACAGTCATAGGTCATGGGGTGAGGGTCAGAGGGTCAGTGAGCGCAGGTCCAGTAAGTTCCCCAGTACAGGGAGAGGTTCCTAACCTAACCTAGTTTAACCTAACGTAACCTATCTTAACCTAGCCAAACCTAACCAAACCTGGCTTAACCTAACC
Source organism: Homarus gammarus (assembly GCA_958450375.1). NCBI lineage: Eukaryota > Metazoa > Arthropoda > Malacostraca > Decapoda > Nephropidae > Homarus > Homarus gammarus. The sequence continues at coordinate 2,823,313 of CAUDMG010004068.1, read as the reverse complement.
TTACCTAGCTTAACCGAACCCAACCCAACCCTTTCTTAGCCCAACCCATGCCTAACCTTACCCACTAACTAGGACTGGGGCTCACTAAGTAGGATTAGGGCCCACTAATTAGAACTGGGGCCCACTAGCTAGGACTGGGGCCCACTAACTAAGACTGGGGCCCACTAACTAGGACTGGGGCCCACTAACTAGGACTGGGGCCCACTAGCTAGGACTGGGGCCCACTAACTAAGACTGGGGCCCACTAACTAGGACTGTGGACCACTAACTAGGACTGGGGCCCACTAACTAGGACTGGGGACCACTAACTAGGACTGGGGCCCACTAACTAGGACTGGGGCCCACTCAACACGTCACCTGTATTTTCCAATAGAGACGTAACCACCTGGACGGCTGTGTACTGTACTAGCATGGCTGTCTCAGTGATGCAAGCTCTCTCTCTCTCTCTCTCTCTCTCTCTCTCTCTCTCTCTCTCTCTCTCTCCCCCCTCTCTTCTTCCTTCCTCTTTCTTCTCCCTCCCTCCTCCTTCCACTCTCTCTCAATCCCTCCTTCCTTCCTTCCTCCCCCTACTCTCTCTCTTTCTTCCTCTCTTCTTCCTCCTTCTCTCCCTCCTTGTTGTCTTTCCCTCAATCACTGCTTCCTCCCTCCCCCAACTCTCTCTCTTCCCCGTTCTTTCCTCTTCCTTCTTTTATCATATCGTTCTCCCTTTCCCTTGCATCCGTCTTTCCTCCTCCTCCTCTATCTCTCCTACTTCCTTCTTCGTACCTGTCTCTTTCTCTCTCTCTCCCTTTCCCTCCCTCTTCTGCCCCCCCTTCTTTCAGTCTCCCTTCCCTTCTCCTCTCCCTTCCCTCCTTCCTCTCTCTCCCCACTTCCTTCTTCCTATAAACTCGTGTTCATACCTTCCCTCTTTTTTCCTCCCTCTTCCTCCTCCTTTCTCCACCTCTCTCTTCTCCCCTTTCCCCTCCACCTCTCTTCACCACCCCCTTACCCTCCACCCCTCTCCTCTTCCCTTTCCTCACCACCCTTCTCCTGTCCCCCCCCCATCCCCCTTTCCTACCCCTCCCCCCACCATCACCACAATTACAGTTTGTTGACTTTTTCAACTTCGCTTTCACGACGTGTGTGTGTGTGTGTGTGTGTGTGTGTGTGTGTGTGTGTGTGTGTGTGTGTGTGTGTGTGTGACCACCACCTGTCACTGTTGCTATTATTATTGTTATTCTGTTGTTGTTCGCGTGTCTGTGTGTTGTTATTGTTGATGGTGGTAGTAGTAGTAGTAGTAGTAGTAGTAGTAGTAGTAGTAGTAGTAGTAGTAGTAGTAGTAGTAGTAGTAGTGGTTGTTTTTACTACGATTATCACAGACATTTTCCAAAAATTACTAAAATTGTTCTTGTTCTTGGTGTTAATGTACTTGTTCTTGGTGTTAATGTACTTGTTGTTCTTGTTCTTGGTGTTAATGTACTTGTTGTTCTTGTTCTTGGTGTTAATGTACTTGTTGTTCTTGTTCTTGGTGTTAATGTACTTGTTGTTCTTGTTCTTGGTGTTAATGTACTTGTTGTTCTTGTTCTTGGTGTTAATGTACTTGTTGTTCTTGTTCTTGGTGTTAATGTACTTGTTGTTCTTGTTCTTGGTGTTAATGTACTTGTTGTTCTTGTTCTTGGTGTTAATGTACTTGTTGTTCTTGTTCTTGGTGTTAATGTACTTGTTGTTCTTGTTCTTGGTGTTAATGTACTTGTTGTTCTTGTTCTTGGTGTTAATGTACTTGTTGTTCTTGTTTTTCATGTTACAGTAAAAGGAAAAGTTAACATTACATCAAGATTACAAAACACGGGGGAGAGAGAGAGAGAGAGAGAGAGAGAGAGAGAGAGAGAGAGAGAGAGAGAGAGAGAGAGAGAGAGAGAGAGAGAGAGAGAGAGAGAGAGAGAGTATTCGTACTTACAAACTGACAGACGGAAGGACAATCGCTACATCCCTATTCCACGTACCTGCAAGGGATTAATAAGCAAATAAATACAAGTAAACAAATAAAACAGACAAATAAATTAATACAATATCGATTATATAAAAATATAATAATTTTTTTAGCAAAGAAATGAATTTTAATCACTTCCTTTTACGCCCATACTCATGTAGCCTACAATGGAAGACAAAAGTCGTGTGGTGAAATTTGGTGAAAACATATGCCTTAGGCCTAAGCTTTTGGTGCGCTCTGCCTTGTGGTGGGGGGGAGGGGGGGCTCTCATAATGTTTCACGAGTTATATTTAATCTTTGGGGGGAGGGGGGGGGTAAATGTGGTTCCTTACTCACACACTCTGATCTGACTCACTTTTACTCATTCATTGATTCCTACCCTCCATCTATCGCTCCCTCCCTACCCTCCATCTATCGCTCCCTCCCTACCCTCCATCTATCGCTCCCTCCCTACCCTCCATCTGTCGCTCCCTCCCTACCCTCCATCTATCGCTCCCTCCCTACCCTCCATCTATCGCTCCCTCCCTACCCTCCATCTATCGCTCCCTCCCTACCCTCCATCTGTCGCTCCCTCCCTACCCTCCATCTATCGCTCCCTCCCTACCCTCCATCTATCGCTCCCTCCCTACCCTCCATCTATCGCTCCCTCCCAGGGGTCAGTAACCTCACTAGTACTGGCCACTACTCTATCAATACTCTCCATTATCTTTATCATCCTTGCTTATTATCTTCTGTACGTTATCTTCCTTCTTTATCATTATATATTTATTTTTCGTCGTCATCAACTCCTTACTTCCCCTCTTTCTATCTTTAATGTATTATCCTTTCACCTTATCTTCCCTTCCTCTTATGTCTTCTGTATTGTTCTTTTCTCCTTCCCTCTCCCAGATGACAGACACAAGGTCAATGACCCTCCCTCTCCCAGACACTAGGTCAATGACCCTCCCTCCCTCTCCCAGATACTAGGTCAATGACCCTCCCTCCCTCTCCCAGACACAAGGTCAATGACCCTCCCTCTCCCAGACACTAGGTCAATGACCCTCCCTCCCTCTCCCAGATACTAGGTCAATGACCCTCCCTCCCTCTCCCAGATACTAGGTCAATGACCCTCCCTCCCTCTCCCAGATACTAGGTCAATGACCCTCCCTCCCTCTCCCAGACACAAGGTCAATGACCCTCCCTCCCTCTCCCAGATGACAGACACTAGGTCAATGACCCTCCCTCCCTCTCCCAGACACTAGGTCAATGACCCTCCCTCCCTCCCTCTCCCAGATGACAGACACTAGGTCAATGACCCTCCCTCCCTCTCCCAGATACTAGGTCAATGACCCTCCCTCTCCCAGATACTAGGTCAATGACCCTCCCTCCCTCTCCCAGATACTAGGTCAATGACCCTCCCTCCCCCAGACACAAAGTCAATTACCCTCCCTCCTTCCCTCTCCCAGACACTAGGTCAATGACCCTCCCTCCCTCTCCCAGATACTAGGTCAATGACCCTCCCTCTCCCAGACACAAAGTCAATGACCCTCCCTCCCTCTCCCAGACACAAGGTCAATGACCCTCCCTCCTCCCAGACACTAGGTCAATGACCCTCCCTCCCTCCCTCTCCCAGATACTAGGTCAATGACCCTCCCACCCCCAGACACAAGGTCAATGACCCTCCCTCTCCCAGATGACAGACACAAGGTCAATGACCCTCCCTCCCTCCCTCTCCCAGATACTAGGTCAATGACCCTCCCACCCTCTCCCAGATGACAGACACAAGGTCAATGACACTCCCGCCCTCCCTCTCCCAGATGACAGACACAAGGTCAATGACCCTCCCTCCCTCCCTCCCTCCCCCAAATGACTGACACAAGGTCAATGACCCTACCTTCCTCCCTCTCCCAGACACAAGGTCAATGACCCTCCCTCCCCCAAATGACTGACACAAGGTCAATGACCCTCCCTCCATCTCTCTCCCAGATGACTGACACTAGGTCAATGACCCTCCATCCGTCTCCCAGACACAAGGTCAATGACCCTCCCTTCCTCTCTCTCCCAGATGACTGACACTAGGTCAATGACCCTCCATCCGTCTCCCAGACACAAGGTCAATGACCCTCCCTCCCTCCCTCTCCCAGATGACTGACACTAGGTCAATGACCCTCCCTCCCTCTCCCAGATGAGACACAAGGTCAATGACCCTCCCTCCCTCTCCCAGATGAGACACTAGGTCAATGACCCTCCCTCCCTCTCCCAGATGAGACACTAGGTCAATGACCCTCCCACCCCCAGACACAAGGTCAATTACCCTCCCTCCCTCCCTCTCCCAGACACTAGGTCAATGACCCTCCCACCCCCAGACACAAGGTCAATTACCCTCCCTCCCTCCCTCTCCCAGACACAAGGTCAATGACCCTACCTTCCTCCCTCTCCCAGACACAAGGTCAATGACCCTCCCTCCCTCCCTCCCCCAAATGACTGACACAAGGTCAATGACCCTCCCTCCCTCCCTCTCCCAGATGACAGACACAAGGCCAATGACCCTCCCTCCCTCCCTCTCCCAGATGACAGACACAAGGTCAATTACCCTCCCTCCCTCCCTCTCCCAGACACAAGGTCAATGACCCTCCCTCCCTCCCTCTCCCAGATGACAGACACAAGGTCAATGACCCTCCCTCCCTCCCTCTCCCGGACACAAAGTCAATGACCCTCCCCCCTCTCCCAGACACAAGGTCAATGACCCTCCCTCCCTCCCTCTCCCAGACACAAGGTCAATGACCCTCCCTCCCTCCCTCCCTCTCCCAGACACAAGGTCAATGACCCTCCCTCCCTCTCCCAGATGACAGACACAAGGTCAATGACCCTCCCTCCCTCCCTCTCCCGGACACAAAGTCAATGACCCTCCCCCCTCTCCCAGACACAAGGTCAATGACCCTCCCTCCCTCCCATTCCCAGATGACAGACACAAGGTCAATGACCCTCCTCCCTCCCTCTCCCAGATGACAGACACAAGGTCAATAACCCTCCCTCCCTCCCTCTCCCAGACACAAGGTCAATAACCCTCCCTCCCTCCCTCTCCCAGATGACAGACACAAGGTCAATGACCCTCCCTCCCTCCCTCCCTCTCCCAGATGACTGACACAAGGTCAATGACCCTCCCTCCCTCTCCCAGACACAAGGCCAATGACCCTCCCTCCCTCCCTCCCTCTCCCAGATGACTGACACAAGGTCAATGACCCTCTCTCCCTCTCCCATATGACTGACACAAGGTCAATGACCCTCCCTCCCTCCCTCTCCCATATGACTGACACAAGGTCAATGACCCTCCCTCCCTCTCCCGGACACAAGGTCAATGACCCTCTCTCCCTCTCCCATATGACTGACACAAGGTCAATGACCCTCCCTCCCTCCCTCTCCCATATGACTGACACAAGGTCAATGACCCTCCCTCCCTCTCCCGGACACAAGGTCAATGACCCTCCCTCCCTCTCCCAGACATAAGGTCAATGACCCTCCCTCCCTCCCTCTCCCATGACTGACACAAGGTCAATGACCCTAACTCCCTCCCTCTCCCAGACATAAGGTCAATGACCCTCCCTCCCTCCCTCTCCCAGATGACTGACACAAGGTCAATGACCCTCCCTCCATCCCTCTCCCAGATGACTGACACAAGGCCAATGACCCTCCCTCCCTCTCCCAGACACACGGTCAATGACCCTCCCTCCCTCCCTCTCACAGATGACTGACACAAGGCCAATGACCCTCCCTCCCTCCCAGACACACGGTCAATGACCCTCCCTCTCCCATATGACTGACACAAGGTCAATGACCCTCCCTCTCCCAGATGACTGACACAAGGTCAATGACCCTCCCTCCCTCTCCCAGACACACGGTCAATGACCCTCCCTCCCTCTCCCATATGACTGACACAAGATCAATGACCCTCCCTCCCTCCCTCTCCCAGATGACTGACACAAGGTCAATGACCCTCCCTCCCTCCCTCTCCCAGATGACTGACACAAGGCCAATGACCCTCCCTCCCTCTCCCACACACACGGTCAATGACCCTCCCTCCCTCCCTCTCCCAGATGACTGACACTAGGTCAATGACCCTCCCTCCATCCGTCTCCCAGACACTAGGTCAATAACCCTCCCTCCCTCCCTCTCCCAGATGACTGACACAAGGCCAATGACCCTCCCTCCCTCCCTCTCCCAGATGACTGACACAAGGCCAATGACCCTCCCTCCCTCTCCCAGACACACGGTCAATGACCCTCCCTCCCTCCCTCTCCCAGATGACTGACACTAGGTCAATGACCCTCCCTCCATCCGTCTCCCAGACACTAGGTCAATGACCTTCCCTCCCTCCCTCTCCCAGACACACGGTCAATGACCTTCCCTCCCTCCCTCTCCCAGACACAAGGTCAATGACCCTCCCTCTCCTTGATGACTGACACAAGGTCAATGACCCTCCCTCCCTCCCTCTCCATCATGACTGACACAAGGTCAATGACCCTCCCTCCCTCGCCCGGACACAAGGTCAATGACCGTTCCTCCCTCTCCCAGACACAAGGTCAATGACCCTCCCTCCCTCCCTCTCCCAGACACAACGTCAATGTCCCTCCCTCTCCCAGACACAAGGTCAATGACCCACCCTCCCTCCCTCTTGCAGATCACTGACACAAGGTCAACGCTCCCTCCCCTCCTCCTGGACAGACACAAGGTCAACGCCCCTCCCCTACACCTGGCCAGACACAAGGTCAACGCCCCTCCCCTACACCTGGCCGGACACAAGGTTAACGCCCCTCCCCTGCTCCTGGTCAACGCCCTCGACACAGTTGGTCTTCACAGGTTATATCAACGCTCAATCACCTGCCAGGGAATAATCTTTTGTCTGATCATCCGTCTTGACACGCACTCTACCTGTACACCACCATCACCACACTCTACCTGTACACCACCATCACCACACTCTACCTGTACACCACCACCGTCACCACACTCTACCTGTACACCACCGTCACCACACTCTACCTGTACACCACCACCATCACCACACTCTACCTGTACACCACCATCACCACACTCTACCTGTACACCACCACCGTCACCACACTCTACCTGTACACCACCACCATCACCACACTCTACCTGTACACCACCACCATCACCACACTCTACCTGTACACCACCACCGTCACCACACTCTACCTGTACACCACCACCATCACCACACTCTACCTGTACACCACCATCACCACACTCTACCTGTACACCACCACCATCACCACACTCTACCTGTACACCACCACCGTCACCACACTCTACCTGTACACCACCGTCACCACACTCTACCTGTACACCACCACCATCACCACACTCTACCTGTACACCACCACCGTCACCACACTCTACCTGTACACCACCACCGTCACCACACTCTACCTGTACACCACCATCACCACACTCTACCTGTACACCACCACCATCACCACACTCTACCTGTACACCACCACCATCACCACACTCTACCTGTACACCACCACCGTCACCACACTCTACCTGTACACCACCATCACCACACTCTACCTGTACACCACCACCATCACCACACTCTACCTGTACACCACCACCATCACCACACTCTACCTGTACACCACCACCGTCACCACACTTTACCTGTACACCACCATCACCACACTCTACCTGTACACCACCATCACCACACTCTACCTGTACACCACCACCGTCACCACACTCTACCTGTACACCACCACCGTCACCACACTCTACCTGTACACCACCACCGTCACCACACTCTACCTGTACACCACCACCGTCACCACACTCTACCTGTACACCACCACCGTCACCACACTCTACCTGTACACCACCACCGTCACCACACTCTACCTGTACACCACCACCGTCACCACACTCTACCTGTACACCACCACCGTCACCACACTCTACCTGTACACCACCACCATCACCACACTCTACCTGTACACCACCACCGTCACCACACTCTACCTGTACACCACCACCATCACCACACTCTACCTGTACACCACCACCATCACCACACTCTACCTGTACACCACCACCGTCACCACACTCTACCTGTACACCACCACCATCACCACACTCTACCTGTACACCACCACCATCACCACACTCTACCTGTACACCACCACCGTCACCACACTCTCCCAGTATCAAATATACATAACATGATCACAATAATATTCATTTATTTAACATTTAATCCCGTTAAAATTCCATCTCAAAACAATTAAAATTTATCCAACTTTATTACACTGGTTACATACTTAAGCATTTTCTTCAACATTCTTCAAAAACTTCACCCCAAGAATTAATATCTTGTAAGCTTATTAAATACGTAATTCATACTTAAAAATTCCTACAAAAATTCCATCTCAGGGAATTAAATTTTGCTGAGGTTAGGTTAGGTTTATGGGTCACCTGCAGGAGACATCTGGCAACAGTGTTTGTATTACGGGTTGGCTAGGTTAGGTTAGGTTTATGGGTCACCTGCAGGAGACACCTGGCAACAGTGTTTGTATTACGGGTTGTATCTTTAAAAGTCATACAAGTTACATGTATTTTATATTTCATGTCCAAATATGTGTTTTATAGATAATATTATATGTATTTACTAGTGTATGTATTATTTAGTGTGTGTGTGTGTGTGTGTGTGTGTGTATGTGTGTGTGTGTGTGTGTGTGTATGTGTGTGTGTAATAATAATAATAATAATAATAATTAACGGTTTATTGAAAGAGCTTGGCAGCCAGAAGGCTGAAAATATACAGTTACATATTTGGGGAATGAGTTACGAATTACAAATAATATACAAGTAACATAAGTGACACAAATAAGATATATAATAACTAGATGGGGAAAAGCTCAAACTACAGTTCATTTCAACATAGTGACAGTGCAAGGAGTAGTATTTACTGGGAGTGAATACACTGGTTTATTACAAGTTACTGATAATTTTTACAATGGTTGGGACTTGGCTGTTCTTATAGCGATCAGTTCGTGCACGTATGGGCTGGATGCGGTTGTGGTGTCGAACAGCAATTCTCGGGCTAGGGATCTCAGGTGGTAGTAGGAGCCGGTGTCGAGGATGGTGTGTGTGTGTGTGTGTGTGTGTGTGTGTGTCACTATGTGGAAACCTTGTAAGTGTCTCTCTGTCTCTCATTACTAAACTATTACGACTATAATAATAATAATAATAATAATAATAATAATAATAAAAATAATAATAATAATAACAAAGCAACAACAATGACAAAATTATAATTAAACAAAAACTGAAACTACCAACTACCAAACAATGCAGCAAATAAATAACCTAACCTAACCTAAGCATTAACTTAACACTCCAATTCCTTTACATAAATTACCAACATTTATCAATTATTTTGTTTAATAATCCCGGGAACTAGAGCTCATCATTACTCGTGTGTTACAGTAAAGTGAGGCTGTACCGCTGGTGTTAACATACGAAGGTTACAGCGAGAACAGAATACAGTTGTTTATACTGAATGATGATGATAATTCCTGTAATAATAATAAAATGCGCTAAGGTATGAGGTTTTTACAGGTACAGTACAGGTATAGTACAGGTTAGGTTAGGTTCAGTACAGGTTAGGTTAGGTACAGTACAGGTTAAGGTGCAAGTACAGTACAGGTATAGTACAGGTTAGGTTAGGTTCAGTACAGGTTAAGGTGCAGGTACAGTACAGGTTAGGTTAGGTTCAGTACAGGTTAAGGTGCAGGTACAGTACAGGTATAGTACAGGTTAAGGTTCAGTACAGGTTAAGGTGCAGGTACAGTACAGGTTAGGTTAGGTTCAGTACAGGTTAAGGTGCAGGTACAGTACAGGTATAGTACAGGTTAGGTTAAGTTCAGTACAGGTTAAGGTGCAGGTACAGTACAGGTTAAGGTGCAAGTACAGTACAGGTTAGGTTAGGTTCAGTACAGGTTAGGTTAGGTACAGTACAGGTTAAGGTGCAGGTACAGTACAGGTTAAGGTGCAAGTACAGTACAGGTATAGTACAGGTTAGGTTAGGTTCAGTACAGGTTAGGTTAGGTTCAGTACAGGTTAAGGTTCAGGTACAGTACAGGTTAAGGTGCAAGTACAGTACAGGTATAGTACAGGTTAGGTTAGGTTCAGTACAGGTTAGGTTAGGTTCAGTACAGGTTAAGGTGCAGGTACAGTAGAGGTTAAGGTGCAATTACAGTACAGGTATAGTACAGGTTAAGGTGCAGGTACAGTAGAGGTTAGGTTAGGTTCAGTACAGGTTAAGGTGCAGGTACAGTACAGGTATAGTACAGGTTAAGGTGCAGGTACAGTAGAGGTTAGGTTAGGTTCAGTACAGGTTAAGGTGCAGGTACAGTACAGGTATAGTACAGGTTAAGGTGCAGTACAGGTTTAAGTGTAGGTAGAGTACAGTACTATTTCATAACCCTATTAACAACCTATTTCAGGACTATACAAAGCTACTGTATTATCTCTATTTGGCCTATTTCTCATGCCCCCCCCCCTCACCTCCCTATTACGACTGGATAAGACTGACTCCCCCTATTTAAACTCTAATGATTTCCTGCCCTTTGCCTCTTCTCCCCCCCTTTTATCTTCTCCCCTCCCTCTTCCCCTTTATCTTCACCCCTCCCTCTTCCCCCTTTTATCTTCACCCCTCCCTCTTCCCCCTTTATCTTCACCCCTCCCTCTTCCCCTTTATCTTCACCCCTCCCTCTTCCCCCTATATCTTCTCCCCTCCCTCTTCCCCTTTATCTTCACCCCTCCCTCTTCCCCTTTATCTTCACCCCTCCCTCTTCCCCCTTTTATCTTCACCCCTCCCTCTTCCCCCTTTATCTTCACCCCTCCCTCTTCCCCTTTATCTTCACCCCTCCCTCTTCCCCCTTTATCTTCACCCCTCCCTCTTCCCCCTTTATCTTCACCCCTCCCTCTTCCCCCTTTATCTTCACCCCTCCCTCTTCCCCCTTTATCTTCTCCCCTCCCTCTTCACCCCTCCCTCTTCCCCCTTTATCTTCACCCCTCCCTCTTCCCCCTTTATCATCCTCTTTCCATCTTCCTCAATTAATTTTCTCCTTCCTCCCTATTGGCTGTCTGGTCGTGTGTGTGTGTGCTGAGTTCCTATTGGTCGAGTTCAAGGCCAGAGGATTAAACTACAAACTTGGGTCTCTCTCTCTCTCTCTCTCTCTCTCTCTCTCTCTCTCTCTCTCTCTCTCTCTCTCTCTCTCTCCTCCTCTTCTTCCCCTCTCTCTCTCTCTCTTCTGCTTCCTCCAGCTCTCTCTCTCTCTGTCTCTTTCCTCTTCTTCCTCCCCTCTCTCTCTCTCTCTCTCTCTCTCTCTCTCTCTCTCTCTCTCTCCTTCCTCTTCCTCATACTCGCCCTTCCTGGTAACTCTTTAACTCTCTCTCCCTCTCTCTTCCTGCTTGCTCTCACCCTTCCCCTTTAACTCTCCCCTCAATGCGGGCTGGGCTCCCCCTCCTCCCCTCCCTCTCCCCTCTCCATCCCAGACCTCTCACTATCCCCCTTCTCCCCCTATCTCTCTCTTTTTACCCCCTCTCCCCTTACGTGTCTCTCTCTCTCTCTCTCTCTCTCTCTCTCTCTCTCTCTCTCTCCCCCTTCCTCTCATCAAAACAATTACCCCCTCCCTCTACTCTTCTCACAACCCCCCCCCTTACCCTACCGTCTCCCCACCCCCTAACTCTCCCCTCCCTACCGTCTCCCCCTCTCCCCTCAGACCGGGCGAGGGGAAGGGCGGCCGAGCAAGGTCACTGACACGGTAAGGTGAGGTCGGCTTGATGTGCGTGACAGACAGACAGACAGACACGGCAGTACGTGATTACAATACCCATCCTGTGTGTGTATGTGTGTGATCAACCTCTTGTTATTTACCTGTTATTTCGTGTTATTTACCGGCCATTTCCTGTTATCACGTGTTATTTATCTGTTATTTCGTGTTATTTACCGGCCATTTCCTGTTATCACGTGTTATTTACCGGCCATTTCCTGTTATCACGTGTTATTTACCGGCCATTTCCTGTTATCAAGTGTTATCTATCTGTTATTACACTATTAATCACCAATTAAATAACCAAATCTATGTTATTTTGCTAAGTCAGGGTAGGTTAAGTTCGTTCAATTTGTTTTAACTTCAGATACGTTAAACAAAGTAAACTACGATGTTAAGGTTAGGTTAGTTTAGGTTAGGTTAGGTTAGGTTAATCCGAACAAGTAACAGTAGTCAGAGGTTAATGCCCTAACATGTGGTGGAGGGACGGTTTATTGACCTCTAAAACAGCTGATGGCAAGAGAATCCGACCATAGGATTTTGGCATTCGTATTTAGCCTAACCTAACCAAACCCAACCACCTCTAACCTAACATAATACAACCTAACCTAACCCAACGTAACGGTAAAATAAAATAACCTAACCTAACCTAACCTAACCTAACCTAACCCAACCACCTCTAACCCAACATAATACAACCTAACCAAACCCCCAGGTAACGTTACTATAGTTAATTAATATAAAAAAATACGAACTTAATTCTCTTAATGGAACACACACACACACACACACACACACACACACACACAAACACACACACACACACACACAAACACACACACACAAACACACACACACACACAAACACACACACACACACGAGTAATTAATAAGAATACTCATAAATGGGACTAATTGCTGGTTGCCAGAGAGACGTGTTGTTATGGTACCTTATACACATACAGTAGTGACTCCGCAGCTGTGTCACCTGTCTTTATTATGTTTACACTGTGTATGGCTCTGTGTATAAGCGACCTATCCATCGTGTATCCGGATTGATCATCAGGACCACACGAACGCGGGGAAATGATTTGTTTTGTTTTTCTTTCTCACTTTTTCTTATTTCCATTTTCTTTCTATCTTTCACTTGTTTGTCTTTCTTTTCTAATTATCTTTTCTCTTTCTCACTCCCGTTTATCTTGGCATCTCTCTCTCTCTTTCCCTCCCCTCTTCTTTCCTAGCTCCCACACCCCTCCCCTCCTCTCTACACCCCTCCTAACATCGACCTCTCCCCTCCTCTCTACACCCCTCCTAACATCGACCCTTCCCCTCTCCTCTACACCCCTCCTAACATCGACCCCTCCTAACATCGAACCCTACCCTCCTCTCTACACCCCTCCTAACATCGACCCCTCCCCTCCTCTCTACACCCCTCCTAACATCGACCCCTCCCCTCCCCTCTACACCCCTCCTAACATCGACCCCTCCCCTCCTCTCTACACCCCTCC
>CAUDMG010004068.1:2772500-2805000 GCA_958450375.1 Homarus gammarus | reverse complement strand
CCCATTCGCCAATTTATCCCATTATCCTACTACAGGCACATACCCATCTATCCTCCACGTTGCCTTCCCCATTACTCTACTCTCCCCATTAGCTATTCATCCTCTCCATCCCTATTAACCCACCCACCCTCTCCCTCATTCACCCAACCATCCTTCCCTCTCCTCCCTCATTTACCTACCTACCCCCCTCCCCCACCTCACCATCCCTCCCATCCCTCCCCCCAGTCCTCTCCCCCACCCTCTCCCCATCTCCCCACAGGCGTCACACTCCCACGCCACCTTTACAGCCCCCATACATTAACCAGCCCAGGTAATTGTATACACCTGCCCTATCCTACCCAGCGACATACCCACGACCACCTTCCTAATACGACCACACTCTTCCCACGACCACATCTCTCCCAAAACTACCTCCCTAATACGACCACCCCCCCCCCTTCCCACCACCCACCTTCCTTAACACCCACGACCACACCTTTCTCACGACGACCTCCCTAATACGACGACCTCCCTAATACGACCACGTCCCTAAATCGCCCACTCCCTTCACGGCCCACAGACCACCCCAACTAACCCGACCAAACCTCAAGCAGACCGACCGCCGTTCACCACACGCCTTGTAGTGCTTGGTGACTGATGGTGACTGTTCCTACCACACATGTGCCTGAGGGTGGTGACTGTGTGGTGAGGGGGTGGTGACTGTGTGGTGAGGAGTGGTGGTGGCAAGTGTCGGTGAGGGTGTGGTGTCTACAGCTCTCTCTCTCTCTCTCTCTCTCTCTCTCTCTCTCTCTCTCTCTCTCTCTCTCAGTATGAACATGGACCTGAGATGGCAGTAAATGGTCCGGAATGGTCTACCAGGGTCGTCTGAGTGGTCCGATATAATTTAAGACAATCTAGCGTGGTTCCAAGTGGATTGGTTTGGTCCAGGGTGGTCTGGTGTCATCTAGGGTGGTCTTGGGTCTGTTCTGGGTGGTCTAGGGTAGTCCTGGCTGGTCTAGGGTGGTCCTGGGTAATCACGGATGATCTAGGGTGGACCTGGCTGGTCTAGGATGGTCACGGCTGCTCTAGAATGGTCACAGATGGTCCTGGGTGGTCTAGGCTGGTCCAAGGTGGTCTGATGTCATCTACGGTGGTCCTGGGTGGTCCTACATGGTCTAGGATGGTCCTGGGTGGTCTAGAGTGGACCATGGTAGGTGGCAGGAAGGACTGAAGATGGATGTATCGGACCACAAACGTCTACACTTCACCTGGTCATCAAGATATGTTGGTCTAGGTAATTAGCAGCTATTAACTTCCTAGTAATGGTGATAATGGTGGTAGTAATGGTGGTCGTAGTAGTGGTGGTGGTAGTGGTAATGGTGGTAGTGGTAATGGTGGTAGTGGTGGTAATCACCTGGTCCATTATTGTCTACTGATCAAACTCTCTCTCTGTCTCTCTCTCCTCACCATCATTACCTCTCCTAACTAGAAAAAAAATTATTCCCTCCCCCTCCCCCCTCCCTCCCATTAACATTCCTTCTTCCCTTCCTCCCTCCCTTAACTATACACAGCCTTTCTTCTCCCTCACCCATTATAAACTCCCTTCTTCCCGATAAACATAATCTCCCTTATTCTAACTCCCTCCCTCCCTCCATCTAAGTAAAGACCCCTTTTTTCTCCCCTCCACATCACTTTTCTCCCCGTCACACCCCTGCTTTGGCACACCCCTCCTCCCACTCCACACCCCTGCTGTCCCCGCCACACCCGCTGTCCCCGCCACATCCCTGCTCTCCCCGCCACACCCCTGTTCTTCCCCCACACCTCTCCTCTCTCACACACACACACACACACCTTCCATATTGTCCGCTCGATGTGACAGTGGATAATAATAATAATAATAATAATAATAATAATAATAATAATAATAATAATAATAATAATAATTAAATATATATAAAAAATCAACAACAGCAACAACAACAATAATAATAACAATAATTATAATAATAATAATAATAATATAAAATCAATAACAATAATGACAACAACAACAATAATAATAATAATAATAATAATAATTATAATATAAAATGAATAACTAATAATAATAAAGGGATAAAACAGTCCATTAAATAATAAGGAACATAAATAAATACAACTAGACGTACAACATTGAGACAGACAGACAGACACAGTAGCAAGACAAGACGGGTATAACTATGAGATTCTCAACGTGCTACAAGTGTCATCCACCTGAAGGAGCAGCGTTGCCAACTTCATCATTCCCTCTCACGACCTTTGTAACACTGATCTGGCCCCCCTGTCGACATACACACAGACACAACACATAACCACCAGCAGAGATGCGATGTCTGATTGGCTAATTCGCTGACCAATGAGAGACGAGTTATAGTCCTAATTAAACATGTCGCACGAGGTAACAAAAACTTGCAGTAGGAACCAAACGTCTCTCATTGGCTGGTGAATGAGCCAATCACAACCTCGTCTTTCGCCACTAAATACCTATTGTCTTGGCAGTTAACTTATATAATCATCTTTACCTTCAAACTTGTATTAAAAATTTACCTGAAATACAATAACAGGTTTTCCTTGACATACGTTAGTGAAGAAAGTAATTAATAAGAACTTAGTTAACCATCAACTGTCTGGTAACTCAGTACAAACTTTCTTTAATTAAACAATAAATAAATTATCTCCTCCGATTCAATGCACAAGTTATTTAAATGTATTAATAAACAGACAATAATCCGGGGATAAAACGTTACCCTCCCAAAAAAAAATAAGTTTCCGTGAGATTTCAAACGATGTGAACCAAGTCAAGAGGGTTCCCACGTTATACGAATGATCTATGTTACTAAATATCACCACGAACAGGACCACGAACCCAATCAAGATATATCAATTAAATCAACACTAACTAAACCTAACTTAAAACAATGAAAAATATACTAAATGTAATTAAGTTCGATTAGATATTCATAAAAAAAATAATGTAATCAGTTCAGAGATGGTGTTCGTGGTATATATCTAACACCAGCCTAGCGTCTCCCCCCCCCACACACCCGCTCATTCATGACTGGCAAGATTCACCCAACACATGACAGATGTGTCTGGTTCACCTTCCCCTCCGACGTATAACACAAGACGAATACAAGAATTTCTCAACCTCTGTCAGCTTGGCTCTTCATTACCAGTTGTTTAATCAGTGGGAATATTTGGAGTTAATAGAGGGTTGGATAGGGGAGGGGAGGGGGTTCGGAACACCTCGCTCTAGCGTCGCGGAGGTCGGCGGTGAGAGAGAGAGAGTTCAATATGGTGTAATAACGTGACACAGTGTTCCAAACTTCCTTCCCGGTCGCTGGTATCCTCACTACTCTCGCTCTTCTTATTATTTTCAGAGATTATGATAGATATACGCATAAAGGAGTAATATACGCAATAACAGGCGACATTAGGAATACAAATACACCAGTAAATGAGGACTAGCCGAAGCGAATGCCCTAGCCAGAGCGGAGGGTCGGGAGGCGGTGTTCACGGTCACTGTCCTAAGCATAAACACTGCGCGGCCAAGGAACAAACCCCCTCCCTCCCTCCTCCTCACCAGCGGTTTAACACTCTCTTGGCTCTACACAAAGACTTCACCACCACACTGCTTCACCTCAACAACAACCAAACCGAAATAATAAATGTTTACGAGAGTAATTTTTACCCTTCAAGGTTAAAATTTGAAATCCAAGGTTGTGGTGTGTGAGACGATCGCCCCCCTGCACCGCTTAACGTAGCCGGCCGGTTCCAAAGGTCCCCCCTAACTGGTGCTGTAAAAACGCATCTAAACGAAAAAAAAAAAAAAAACATTATCAAAGGACCTTACGATAAAAAAAAAAAAAACATCCATTGACAACGTATCTAACGCACTTAAAAGCTACGACGCAAAATACGACACCAAAAGGTTAGAATTTTGCTCTCAAATGGTAATTGTTGTGAACTTAACTAAATTTAATTCAGCTTTTTGACGTTTTGACATTAAATAAGCTGATGGGAGGAATCTTCAGGTGATGCCATTTTAGTGTCAGCTTAGGTTTACCATATCACTTCACTGATTGATGTTGGTCTATTTCAGGTGTTGGATATACTCTCTCTGTCTCTTCCTGTCTGTTTATCTGTCTCTATATTTCTGTCTCTTTTCTGTCTGTTTCTGTCTCTCTCTCTCCGCTTTTCTTCACACGATGCCAATATCCCGTATAAAGTGTTGTTAATAATATAATGCTGTTAGTAAAATGTTTATAGTATCGGGTAGTGTTATTCAGCCTACCTACAGGTGTGTTATTCAGCCTACCTACAGGTGTGTTATTCAGCCTACCTACAGGTGTGTGTGTGTCAAGTGCTTCATTTATCACCTCATGCTAAGTGCTGCCAAAAAGCTGCCTGGTTTTTGAGCCGCTATTCGTGAACTGCTCCCACGAGTTACTGAAGGAAGGTAGAGAAAGAATTAAGAATAAAAGGGTGAATGAAAGAAGGAATGAAGGAAAGAAAGGAACGATAGAAATGAATGAACGAGTGAAATAATAACGGTGGGGGAAAGAAATGAAGGAAGGAATAACGGAAGGAATGACGGAAGGAAAAGAACGAAAGGAATGAATGAATGAATAAGGATAGAGTAAAAAAAATGAAGGATGGAAAAGGATATAAAAGAATAAAAGAGTGGAAGAAAAAGGAGTTGAGGAAAGAAATGAAGGAAGGAAAATAATGAATGAAAGAAGGAAGGAAGGGAAGGCATGAGTGTGCTCGTTCACGGTGTATTGAGTTTAGTCCTCACAATGACTTTTAAACTCTCTCTCTCTCTCTCTTTCTCTCTCTTTTGCAAACACCAGCCCACCCTTGCTCTCTCTCTCTCTCTCTCTCTTTTGCAAACACCAGCCCACCCTTGCTATCTCTCTCTCTCTCTCTCTCTCTCTCTCTCTTCATACCTCATTTATCACAGTCTTGACTCTCATACAAATTTATCTATATAATATTATTCTTTTCAGACATTTATCATTCTTGAGAGACATCCTTGTGTGTGTGTGTGTGTGTAATAGTGATAACCTTTTGTCTTCATTGTTATAAATTAGTTTAAATTACTTCATACTGAGAATGATTTGTTCCGTATCTCTCACCATTATGTCCTGGGTTCATGGCCTAGTTCGAGACAGATGTGAATAGGGTAGTTAGGTTAGGTTAGGTTCAGGTTAGCTTAGGTTAGGTTAAATTTAGTTAGATTATAGTAATGATATTCAGTGAGTTTTTATCATGATTAACTATGTGATAGTTACTATATATCAATAAAATGAAACAGTGAACCCATGATAGTGAAACAGTGAACCCATGATAGTGAAACAGTGAACCCATGATAGTGAAACAGTGAACCCATGATAGTGAAACAGTGAACCCATGATAGAGAAACAGTGAACCCATGATAGTGTAACCCATGATAGTGAAACAGTGAACCCATGATAGAGAATCAACGAACTCATGACCAAGTAAATGGGACGGGTGAGCCAGGCAGATAAATAATAAAATAGACTCGTACAAAAATAATGAACGACCTCTGGCGGAGAAATGAACTACTGTAGAATTATTTACTACCCCCCAAAAAAAAAATAAATAAATAAATTGACTAATGAAAAAAAAAACCGACGTCCAAAAAATAGTTCAAATTTGAAAAACAATAGTAAAAAAAATAGCAGAGATAAAAAAAAAAAACATGATGGTTAAAAAAAAGTGTAATGGCTTTATAAAAATATAGTTAACAGAGATTGAAGGAAAGATTCATCATACTTCACCCATAAGACAAGAAAACCACGACCAACACAGCACTAAAACATAATAATTTAATACGATTTGTCAGGCCTTAGATGAACTCAAATTCCCTCCGATTTTTTTTTTTTTTTTTTTTTTTTTTTTTTTTTTAGTATTCCCAAAACTTTTCTCTGGTATAATAGTATGTTAGAGAGTGGGTGAGTGGGCGGGGTGGGCGGGAAAGGTGGGTGGGGTGTGGGTGAGTGGGCGGGGTGGGCGGGAAAGGTGGGTGTGGTGGGTGGGGTGTGGGTGAGTCGGCGGAGAGTGGTGGTGGTGGTTAAATCATCGTGTGTTGTGTGAGGTTAGAACACAACACAAATCGTATTTTAACTCCTGGTGTCTCTCTCTCTCTCTCTTCACTACAAATTACACGTTCTCTACAGGTTGACAAGCATGATAAATCACCTAACCTTTCAAACTTTGCTAATAACATAAAATATTACGGGAGCACACACACACACACACACACACACACTACCTCTCTCCCTCCCTCCACCACTACTTCAATTCTCTAGACAATTACGATCTTGATGTAAATAATAATAATAATAATAATTAACGGTTTATTGAAAGAGCTTGGCAGCCAGAAGGCTGAAAATATACAGTTACATATTTGGGGAGTGGGTTACGAATTACAAATAATATACAAGTAACATAAGTGACACAAATAAGACATATAATAACTTAGATGGGGAAAAGCTCAAACTACAGTTCATTTCAACATAGTGACAGTGTTACAGTATTACAAGTTATTGATAATTTTTACAATGGTTGGGACTGGGCTGTTCTTATAGCGATCAGTTCGTGCACGTATGGGCTGGATGCGGTTGTGGTGTCGCACAGCAATTCTCGGACAAGGGATCTCAGGTGGTAGTAGGAGCCGGTGTCGGGGATGGTGTAGAAGCTTCTTACCAAATTTGCAGATGAGGTCGTGGTGATGGTCAGTGAGAGTCGAAAGGGTCAGTGTGTTGAGCGCTTCTTGATATGTGGAGTAGGAGGGGGAGAGAATAATCTTGCATGCCCTCTTTTGCACTTTTTCTAGGTGTTTACGTTGTGTGGCATTTAGGGAGGAAGACCAGGTGGGGGAGGCATAGGTGAGCTTGGGAAGTATGAATGTTGTGTAAACACTGAGGAGCTCGTGTGCAGGAACTCCGAGGGACTTGAGTCGGCGGAGGAGGTGGAGACGGAAACTGGAGGATTTGACAACTTCATTGACGTGTGGTTTCCAATTTAGTTTGTTGTCTATGGTGACGCCGAGGAGCTTCGTGGAATCTACAACCTGGAGTGTGTTCGGACCTAGAGTAATGGAAGGAGGTGGGACAATGTCGGAGGAGAGGTTGATGTGCATAACCATGGTCTTGGTATGGTTGATGGTGACATGGTTGTTGGTGGCCCAGTTTTGGAGACTGTTCAATAAATCCTGAAGGGCGGTATAGTTGGGAGCAGAATTGTTGACGCTGATCCCAATGGTGGAGTCGTCGACATATTCCAGCGAGCAGGGGTTTCTCTTAGGGCATCATTGATGAGCATAAGGAAGCAGAGTGGTCCCATCTTGGTGCCTTGGGGGACGCCACAGGTGAGTGACTGAGAGGTGGAGACAGCCCCTCGGAAGCGTACAGCTTGGCGTCGGTCACTGAGGAAGTCTGTAAGCCATGGTGTGCGTGTATGTATGTGTATGTGCGTGTGAGTACGTGTGTGTGTGTGTGTGTGTGTGTGTGTGTGTGTGTGTGTGTGTGTGTGTCAATTCGTCAAGGTATTGTGGCATGAATCTCGAGAAACAAAACAAAACATTATTTTTTTTCCTTTACATTTCGTTCATTGATAAATTAATTAACCACGTAATTAAACTTGGTATCCCAAACAAACGGGAACAAGTCAACACAACAAAAAAACAAACAAACAAACAAAATAAACAAACACATTAAAAATCAACACAAAAATAAACAACGAACAAATTAAATAAACAAAAAAATATGAGAGTAAACATAAACACGATAAACAAACAAACATGAAGAGTAAATATCAAAACAGACTAAACAAACAAAATAAACAAAACATTGATTAAACATAAACAGAAAACAAACAAGCGCACATATTGGGACATCATTCCTTCATTCAAAGTCTTTCATTATTTTTTTTCACGACTATTTCAAAGCGACTTCTTTCACAACCTTTAACTGCTTTCAAATATTTTTCCTGCTTTCAAACACTACCATTTCTTTCAAACCCCTGCTTTCAAACACCAACACTGCTTTCAAACACCATCACTACTTCCAAACATCACCAACACTTTCAATCGCCATCACTGCTTTCGAAAACCCTCCCCTGCTTTCACTCTCTGAAAACTGTAAAAAAAATTCCTTCAAACTGACTTATATCATTTCCGTCACTTTATCCTTCAGGCAAAACTATTTCTTATTTTCTGTATTATTTATTATCACAATGTATTTCTCTGTTCTCCTAAACGAACACACACACATACATACATACATACAAACACATACATATACATTTATTCTAATCACACATTCAATCTATGTACACCCACACACACACTCATACATACACATTCATTCTACACACACATACACCCCTCCCACACACACACATACACCCCTCCCACACACACACATACACCCCTCCCACACACACACATACACCCCTCCCACACACACACATACACCCCTCCCACACACACACATACACCCCTCCCACACACACACATACACCCCTCCCACACACACACATACACCCCTCCACACACACACATACACCCCTCCCACACACACACATACACCCCTCCACACACACACATACACCCCTCCCACACACACACATACACCCCTCCCACACACACATATACACCCCTCCCACACACACACATACACCCCTCCCACACACACACATACACCCCTCCCACACACACACATACACCCCTCCCACACACACACATACACCCCTCCCACACACACACATACACCCCACCCACAACCACACATACACCCCTCCCACACACACACATACACCCCTCCCACACACACACATACACCCCTCCCACACACACACATACACCCCTCCCACACACACACATACACCCCTCCCACACACACACATACACCCCTCCCACACACACACATACACCCCTCCCACACAAACAAACACACACACACATTTAATATTACCCCGAAAACAAAACAAAAGTTTAACTAGACAACAAAAGTTTTAATAGAACAAACATGTTGAAAAAAAAAACTTTGAAAATAGTCTCATGTAGAAACGGAATAAAAAAGTATTGAAAGTATATAAACACAAATTACATTCAGATATACAGAGCTTTGTATTTATGGCACTAAGTCTTCATAATGCAGATAATCTATACATACAATAATACAGGACTATTTTATACAACCTATACTTACTTCATACATTAATACACGAATATTTCATACATATAATACATACTTAAAAATATACAACCTGGTTTTCTATGTCGGTTGAGGCCTATACATTAGTTTACTCATGCATGTATTATACCTGGAGGTCTAGGGAAGCTGATCGGGTACTAACACACACACACACACAAGGATGACCTACAACAGACAAGACCTGACCTTTTACGGTTTCCTACACATTATTTTCAATTGAATTTCTCCCCCACCCAAAAAAATATATATATACACACACTACATCAACCAATATTCTCCCACTCTCTCCCACTAATACTTAACTAACATACTCTATAGTTAAGGTACAGTCACAGCGAGATTTTGAAGCCATTAAGGATGTTTATGTCCGTATGTGTCTCAAGTTATGGAGGGGGGGGGGGGGTGGTAGGAATTGTGGTGAATCTGTTTATGTAGTGTTGGGGTGTACAGTGTGTGTGTGTGTGTGTGTGTTGTGTGGTTATGGTATGTGATGGTGATTTAATAGTGATGATTATAGGGGGTAAGGGGAGGGGTAAGGGGGTAGAAATGGGAAGGGTGAGGGAATGGAGGGAGATGGAAAGGGAGGAATAATAAGGGAGGGAAATAGAAATGGGAGGGGAGGGGTAACGGAGGGAAGAGAGAGGGAAGGGAGTGGGTTAGTGGACAACACTACAGGACTACAATATTAGTGTGTAATTTGGCTGTCTAGTAGGGAGGGGTTAGGAGGGGATGGGAGGGGAGGAGGGGTGGGGAGGTTAAGGGATGTAGAGGATGTAGGGAGAGGGTGGGGGATAGGGTGAATGCCAAGTTTAATAGGCTTCACTCTTAATAGATTAGGTTAGGTGAAGTCAGGTCAAGGCTCACCTGACAGCCGTGATACTGGGGGGTAGAGTTGTTTATAGTACAGTTATTCCCCTCTTCCTCACTTCCCTTTCTCCACCCCCCACTCCCCTCTATACACCCCCTCCCCTTCTATCCATCCCTACTTTCCTCACTCCCCTCCCACTTGCCTCAGCTTCAACCCTCCTTGCACCAGTACGTGACCCCGGAATAAGGTCAACGGCTGTGGTGAGGAGGGCGACCAGGATGCCTTATTACTTCCGAAGCATTCAACATGAATTTGAGTACCGGCTTGTACAAGCTGGACAATTATGTAATTAAGAAGATTTGTGACCAGGTGAGAAGGCCGGGTCACCTGACCATCTGACCTGACCACCAACCGTTGTGTGCTATTTAAAGATTAGTAGGGTCATTACCGAATACCTGACCATTGTGGACCTGGTCTCACCCTCCTCTGTATATATACACCTTGATTTGTATTTCTCTCTCTAGTCTGTACTCACCCCTGAAGATGTGAATTACACGAAAGCGCTTGGGAACTTCGTGTTTTCTTCTTTCCTGGTGGTTATCAGCATACACCTAGATCAGCATATATATATATATATATATATATATATATATATATATATTATATATATATATATATATATATATATATATATATATATTTTATGAAAATCCACAATGAAAACGTGGATAAGATAAATCTTGATAAAATCACACGGGAAAATGGAAACAACGGAGTACCTTAGCTTTCGTCTTTATTCAAGACATCTTCAGAGGCAACTGGATTACATGGACAGAGAGAGGCTTAAATATACAGGGTGACCTAAAAACATGAGGTCAGGTCAAAATGATGACATCCACTAATCCCCACACCAACACACACGTAGAGGAGCTTAAGAGAAGGGTGGTGACGTGACTAGTCAAGTCAGGTCAGAAAAAAGGGGACCCACAAAATAACTATCATACATCTAGATCAAAGGTTTTTATATATATATATATATATATATAAGCCTTCACACACACACTCACACGCGACCTCATCTGCAAATTTTGTGAGAAGATTCTGCACCATCCTCGCCACAGACTTCTACTACCACCCAAGATCCATGTCCACGAATTGCTGTTCGACACCACAACCGCATCCAGCCCATAAGAGCACGAACTGATCGCTATAAGAACAGCCAAGTCCCAACCATTGTAAAATTATCAACAACTTGTAATCAACCAGTGTATTCACTCCTAGTCAATCTTACTCTTTGTACTGTCACTATGTTGAAATGCCCTGTAGTATGACCTTCTCCCCACCTAGTTATTATATATCATATTTGTATCACTTATGTTACTTGTATATTATTTGTCAATCAAGTGACCCATTCCCCAGTTATGTAACTGTATATTTTCAGCCTTGCGGCTGTCATGCTCGTTCAATAAACCGTTAATATTATTATCACAACCCCTACACAAACACCCCCCCCCCCCCCCCAAACACACAAAACTCCTACACACACACACACACACACACAAAATCAATATACAAATCAGGTTGACTATTACACCTGACCCACAACACCATCATACAGTCAGCCTGGGTTAGCCTCTCCATGACTCACACTGAATACCCTAGCATAGCCCAGTATGTTAAGGTATGCCCGAGTATGATAAGGTATGCCCGAGTATGTTAAGGTATGCCCGAGTATGATAAGGTATGCCCGAGTATGATAAGGTATGTTCGAGTATAAGTTTATACCCAGATGTAAAATTATGCCCAAGTGTCCGCCGGTGTACAGTACGTGGAAGTATGTCTAATATGCCAGGATATGCTCAATAATGCCCACGTATGCACCGGTATATGTCCCCCAAAATTGAGTTATACAATAGTTATACAAAGGTATACTCATACTGCGGGTATACACTCAGGTATACCTAGGTATGCCCAGGTATGCGGAGGTATGCTGGACTATGCCAACACACATTCCTGGCCAGGGGCTCTCTCTACCTAACCCTCCCTCCACCCCCTCCCCTCTCCCCTTCCCCCTCCCATCCCCTACCCCTCTCCCCACACGCCCTTGAACTTGTGGTGTTGCCAAGGGAAGGTAAGGGAGAGGGTGGAGGGGGGGGATGGGATGGGGAGGGAAAGGGGAGAAAGTATGGGAAGGCAGGAGAGAGAGAGAGAGAGAGAGAGAGAGAGAGAGAGAGAGAGAGAGAGAGAGAGAGAGGAGGAGAGGGGAGAAAGATAGAAGGGAAGGTGATGGAGGAAGAAAAAGTAGAGAGAGAGAGAGAGAGAGAGAGAGAGAGATGAATATAACAGTAGAATACAATATAAATATAATATCGCTAATAACAATACAAAATATACTACACAATAATAATAATAACAACAATACGTATTTCTTTTTAATAACATGGTGGACGATATTTCATTATAAATTACGATATACTTATAGGAAAAAACAGCTACAATTATAGATGTCATACACACATACATACATACATACATACATACACATAAAAACAGACACACATACACTGCCATGGTTTCTTGGGTGAGAGGAGACAGAGGTAGCGAGTGAGAAGAGAGAGAGAGAGAGAGAGAGAGAGAGAGAGAGAGAGAGAGAGAGAGAGAGAGAGCACGTAAAGGAGACCAACCAGAGAAAAAAGAAGAGGAGGAGGGGGGAGGAGGAGGAAGAGCAGAAGGAAAAGGAAGAAGAGGAGGTACTTTAAATGGCATACAAATCAAGGTTTGATATAATAGGACTATTTAACACACTGGGATGAAACCAACACCGTATAAACACAAACAAGCAAACAAACACCAATGTATGATATGATCCACGAATGATAAACAACAACATTACCAAACAACTTATAAAAAACACATCCCAGACTCAAACCCAAGTCGGTGCCAAGTCAATGCAAACGAACACTGTTATCTTAAAAAGTAACACACTACAAAATTTAATCCCAAGACTCAACCCTAAGTCTAAGTCATACCGACATAAACGAACACAGGAATATTGGAATCTTACGGTATCAAAACATAATAAATACATCCAAAACTAAGCCTAAGTCAGTGGCAAACCAACAGAAACGAACACGGTGAATATTACAATACCAAACTAAAAAAAACTCAAGTCCAAGTCAATGCCAACCCAACATAAACGAACACGGGAATCTTGTCACCTTTTTTCTTTTTTCAGTTGTTCATAAACAAATCAAGAGATAGAGTGAAGCCCACAATTATCCCCAGGGGCCATGGCCATACCTATCGATTAGGGCCATTATTTAACTATTATACTCAACAGGGTGATCGAGAAGTCCCTGGGCAGTTATTTACCTTGTTCTAATTCAAGTAAATGATGGAAGTGGTCAGTGATGTATCCCGACATCGAAGCCGCCTCAAGTGAACCCGAACCGTGAAGCACGAGCTCGAAGCCGTTTAAAGTGAACCCGAACCATCAAACACGCACTCGAAGCCGTTTAAAGTGAACCCGAACCATGAAACACGCACTCGAAGCCGTTTAAAGTGAACCCGAACCATGAAACACGCACTCGAAGCCGCCTCCAGTGAACCCGAACCATGAAACACGAGCTTGAAGCCGAGTCGCATCACTTCGAACACCCACAACACGGAAATCATTTTGAGGTTAAAAGAAGGAGTATAAACCACGCCTGAGGCTCTCGGGGGGGGGGGGGGGGGTGTAATTGACGGACCGCCGACGTCCGTGTTCTTGATTGTACCCAGTTGAGCTGTGACCCTATCACTTCAAGTGTCTGTCTGTCCTTCTGTCCGTCCGTTCATGAAGTCTTGTAAGTCCGTCCGTCTGAGGTTTTGTGTCCGTTCGTCTACTTCTGTGGAATATATCTATCTATTCGTCCGTTTCTGTAAGTGGGTGGATGGGTGGGTAGATGGATGGATGGGTGGGGTGGGAAGGTGGGTAGACGGGGTCAGGAGGCATGGTGGGGCACGGGGTCAGGGGCGTGTGAACAGATAGTGAACTACGGACGTCGTGCAGAACGTACCCCACACTGACGGTGAGTTAGAGACCCGGAGGGAGTTGGCGGGGGTGGTGGGGCATGGGGTGGGGGAGGCGTGGGTGGTGGGGCATGGGGTGGGGGAGGCGTGGGTGGTGGGGGAGGCGTGGGTGGTGGGGCATGGGGTGGGGGAGGCGTGGGTGGTGGGGCATGGGGTGGGGGAGGCGTGGGTGGTGAGGCATGGGGTGGGGGAGGCGTGGGTGGTGGGGCATGGGGTGGGGGAGGCGTGGGTGGTGAGGCATGGGGTGGGGGAGGCGTGGGTGGTGGGGCATGGGGTGGGGGAGGCGTGGGTGGTGGGGCATGGGGTGGGGGAGGTGTGGGTGGTGGGGCATGGGGTGGGGGAGGCGTGGGTGGTGGGGCATGGGGTGGGGGAGGCGTGGGTGGTTGGGGGAGGCGTGGGTGGTGGGGCATGGGGTGGGGGAGGCGTGGGTGGTGGGGCATGGCGTGGGGGAGGCGTGGGTGGTGGGGCATGGAGTGGGGGAGGCGTGGGTGGTGGGGCATGGGGTGGGTGGTGAGGCATGGGGTGGGTGGTGAGGCATGGATTGAGAGAGGCGTGGGTAGTGAGGTATGGGGCACAGGAGGCGTGGGTGGTGAGGCATGGAATGGATAAGGCGTGGGCGGTGGGGCATGGGGTGGAGGAGGTTTGGGTGAGGGCCATGGGGTGGGGGGGGCCACGAGGTCACAGACGTGTGCTGGAGGCTTGCAGGTTCCCAGGGTCTGGCGAGGTTACCTGGCCCTGAGGAGGAGGAGGAGGAGGAGGAGGAATATGGAGGAGTCTACCTCTAAATTATCAAAAGGTTCCACACCCCCCCCCCAAAAAAAAAACTCATAAATCTCACCTAAAAAAAAAAATAAATAAAATAAATACAAAAAAATTAAAAATTCCTTCAAAAATCAATTTCCTTCAGCATGAGTAGCAAAAACTTTCGGTCAAGGAGATAAAACACAAGGGGGGGGGGGGGGGAGAAAGCCAGACCCTCACCTCAGTATTCTAGGCGTCATACTATAAAATGTACGAGTGTGTTCATAATTAAGTGGACATCTCACCGAGTTTCGGTTTCACTAGTCTTAGGTAAGTGTTTTTTAATTCATCAATTTTCGTGGAGATGCAAGAGATTTTTGGATTATTACTGTTATTAAATTTTTATTTTATTATTCCATTATGTCTATAGTGCATTCTTCACCCTATCTTTCCTTCTCTTTCTTTATTATCTCCTCTTCCTCCTTACCCACTACTTTTATCAATCTTTCATTATGTTCATGCATTCTCTCCCTCCTAACTTTGATTCGCTATCTATCCAACACTTCTTTCATTTCTATTATTCTCGCTTATTGCTTTGTTTACTCCTGTCTATGTCCTATTTATCACCCCCTTCCCCCACCACAACATGTTACTTACAAAACATATAACTCTATCACTTATAAATCTGATTTTTGTTTTTACATTCAGAATTCCTAACCTAACCTAACCTAGCCTAACCTAACCTAACCTATTCCCCTATCTTGTTTCCCTCCTTTACTCTGTGGGATCTAAATCACTCATCATTGCATCTTCTACCAATTATGTAAAATCCTTCCCTTTTATCTCTTATTCCAGCAAAACATTTATATCTCCTTGTTTCCCAATTTCTATTTTCCTTTCATTACTTGGTTCTAGTTCACATGTTTCCTTATCAATTGTCTCCTGGTATAGACATTGTCCCAGACTCGTTAACTAACATTCGTAACTTGTGCCTTGCTTACAGTAGCCCACACTAGTACAGCACCTCTCTATTGCATCCCTTATGTTCTCTTCCCTAGTTCTGTAATTATTATTATTGGTGTTATTATTATTATTACTGTTGTTATTATTATTATTATTACTGTTATCATTATTATTGCCATTACTGATACCAATTATTACTAATATCAACAAGTAATAATGATAAAAAAACGCATCAACACGCCCGCCACGTCAACTACAGCTCGACCAGATAACACACCTATCAGTTCCCGCCAACGACCCGATTTTTTTCCCGCCAAAATTGACTTTTCGCGCCAAAATTGACGTTTTTTTTCCCCTTCGCCCCAACATTGCCAACAACAACATCGCCCCTTGGCAGTTTGTTTTCCCGCGTCACATTAACTTACGACCTTAACTCCACGACCCAGCGCTGTTCACCTCGGTTGTTTTCAGGTCATTAATAATAACCTCGTTAAGACAGTGTATAGTAGAGCAGATGGTAATTCTTCACCACCACAACCAGGATATAATGATGGGACCACCTCAAGGAATATTACTTGACCTCAAATTACACCAAAAAGTATTACAAAATAAATATCCATATCAAAGAGTAATACTTAATAGTGGGTAATAATATGGGGCATACTTGTACCCGTAGCTACCCTAATACCCAGTACTGATAAGAAATACCCCTGTGTAATACTTCATCAGGTAATATCATTGTTCCGGTGTGTGTGTGTGTGTGCGCGTTAATACCGTCGTGAATAACTGAATGCGTTATATACCTTTAATAGCGGGAGACATTTTGCGTGTGCGTCAGTCTGTGCCAAAGCTGTCACGAACACACGAGACTAGAACGTTCTGTGGGTTAACGTTGAAGCCTGGTAGAACGTTGAGGTTAATGTTAAAAGCCTGGTAGAACGTTGAGGTTAATGTTAAAGCCTGATAGAACGTTGAGGTTTATGTTAAAGCCTGATCGAACGCTCTGTGGGTTAATGTTAAAGCCTGGTAGAACGCTCACTGGTTAATGTTAAAGCCTGGTAGAACGCTCACTGGTTAATGTTAAAGCCTGGTAGAACGCTCACTGGTTAATGTTAAAGCCTGGTAGAACGCTCTGTGGGTTAATGTTAAAGCTGGTAGAACGCTCACGGTTATGTTAAAGCCTGGTAGAACGCTCACTGGTTATGTAAGCCTGGTGAAGCTCACTGGTTAATGTTAAAGCCTGGTAGAACGCTCTGTGGGTTAATGTTAAAGCCTGGTAGAACGCTCACTGGTTAATGTTAAAGCCTGGTAGAACGCTCACTGGTTAATGTTAAAGCCTGGTAGAACGCTCACTGGTTAATGTTAAAGCCTGGTAGAACGCTCACTGGTTAATGTTAAAGCCTGGTAGAACGCTCTGTGGGTTAATGTTAAAGCCTGGTAGAACGCTCACTGGTTAATGTTAAAGCCTGGTAGAACGCTCACTGGTTAATGTTAAAGCCTGGTAGAACGCTCTGTGGGTTAATGTTAAAGCCTGGTAGAACGCTCACTGGTTAATGTTAAAGCCTCATAGAACGCGGTAAATTTGTCTATTTTACACACCAAAGGTCAAGAGTTTTATATGAGTTGGCTGTTTCCGTATGGGGTTCAGGGATTCGAAAGTGTTGGAGGTTTGAAAGTGTTGGAGGTTTGGAAGTGTTGGAGGTTTGGAAGTGTTTGGTTAATGTTAAAGCCTGTAGAACGCGTATTGGTTATTTTAAAGCCTGGTAGAACGTTGTTAATGTTAGCTGTTGCCGTATGGGGTTCAGGATTAAAGTGTTGGAGGTTTGAAAGTGTGGAGGTTTGGAAGTGTTGGAGGTTTGGAAGTGTTGGAGGTTTGAAAGTGGTGGAGGTTTGAAAGTGGTGGAGGTTTGAAAGTGGTGGAGGTTTGAAAGTGTTGGAGGTTTGGAAGTGTTGGAGGTTTGAAAGTGTTGGAGGTTTGGAAGTGTTGGAGGTTTGAAAGTGGTGGAGGTTTGGAAGTGTTGGAGGTTTGAAAGTGGTGGAGGTTTGGAAGTGGTGGAGGTTTGAAAGTGGTGGAGGTTTGAAAGTGTTGGAGGTTTGGAAGTGTTGGAGGTTTGAAATTGTTAGGATATTTTGGGGTCTATTATGACTGGGGCCTCACGGTTAGGTCAGTTTGGGGCCTATTAAGACTGGGGTCCATTGAACAAGGCCCCGAGTAGTCAACATTCCAGCCTCTCTGATTCATACGGTTCGCCAGTCACAATCCGGATACAGACGAACCGTTGTCAACAAACCACAAACCAGTTCTTGATTCATTTAACCACCAACCTTAACACAACTAATACCTTAATTTTACCATAATTAATTCTTCTTAAAAACGTATATTTAACAGGACTGACAAACTGACATCAACTTGTTTTCTAAATATCAAAATTAAACCGTTACGATAATTCTTGCACGATAAATTCCAGTCATTTTTAAGAGTTATCAGTTTGTGTTTTCAGTGACGATAATTTACAGGTATTTATCATCATCAACAACTATCTATGTCAATTGATTTCCTTTTAATTGGTGATACTCATTAAGGTGGTCTTTTGTGGGGTGAATTGTAAAAGACATCGGCTGTGTGTGGACGCTGAGGTCACCTAAACACAAACTAAACGTCATCGTACAGCGGGCACGTCACGGGCGGCTAGCGGTAACTACATTCAAAATTGATAAAAATTGTCAAAGTTTACCTACAGCAAAGAACAAACACGAACAAAAAAAAACAATAACAAAACAATTTCTTTTTATTATTATTCTATTCTATATGTATCGTAGTTTTAACACTAAGCTGAAAATACTATATATACGTGCGGTAAGAAATGGCTTGGGGTACGTATTCCAAAACAAACGCTGGAGCACTAACAACGCCACCCAGTGTAACACTATACCACACATTATACTTATTAGTGATGAATATGCCGCATACTCTCCAGATTATACCAATAGTATATAAAATGATATCAGCGTCGTTATGTCAATCATATTTAAGTGTAGACAGATAAAAAAACACCTGAATATATCGTATACTCTGCTGATATACTCCACCGACCGAGAAGAGGTGTTATGACTCGAATGGTTGGTATACTATATAATATATTAAGAGTATACTGTCCAAATAGACCTATACCTGTTTACCACTGAATATGTCGCATACTCTAATATAACCAACCAGCGCCTTAGAAACTGAATTATAACACCAAGGTATAATTCATATAATACACCCGGTTATACCAGTGAATATATCGCGTATACCCCAGGATATAACACTTAACTTTCCTAAACCAACACCAACAAATAATCAAGATTCTAACATATTCTCAGAGCATATCACCACCAAGAACACCTGTTTCTTGCTGTGAATATAACGCATACTCCCTCGATATACTGATAATAAACTACCAGGCAGCCAACCCTCCACACACACACACATTACTTACTAACCTAAACTAAACGATATATCTGGAAATATGCTGAATAAATTATAGTGAATATATCGCATACTTCACCCTAGAGGTATACTGCATGGTTAATCTTACAAGAAGCTATTGAAGTAAGAGTTTTAAAGGCTCCTGGAGGCTGGAGATGTAAGACTGAAGATATAAAACACGGTATTAAATATGACCGAAAAATTACACCAAGACTCTCTACCATAACCAGACACGTTTATTTATTGCTCAACCTATAGCTCTGATGGATCGGGCGTAGGGGGGTGTTGAGGGGGGCGCGGGGGGAGGGAGGGGTAGTGAGGGGGGCGTTGGGGGTGGTGTGAGGGGAGTGGGGTAAGGGAGGCGTAGTGAGGGTGTTGGGGTGAAGGGAGAGGCAGGGGAGCAGGGCGTGGGGGGCGTTGGGGGGTGGTGAGAGGGGCGTGGGGGGCGTTGGGGGGTGGTGAGAGGGGCGTGGGGTAAGGGAGGCGTAGTGATGAGGGGGCGTTGGGGGGCAGGGCGTGGGGGAGGGGTAGCCGTAAGGGGGAAGTTCTTGTTCAGCTCCTTCACCCAATCTAAGCCCCCTCTTCCCCCAGTCCCCCCTCCTTGACTATTTTTTCTCAGGGACTAATATCACAATTTAAGTTTTTATTCCACTAATGCCAAAAACTTACGAACATTTGAAGGTTAAGTATACGTGAGGTTAGATTAGATTAGGTTTGGTTAGGTTAGGTTAGATTAGGTTTTGTTTGGTTAGGAAAGGTTAGGTTAGGTTAGGTTAGATTAGGTTTTGTTTGGTTAGGAAAGGTTAGGTTAGGTTAGGTTGGGTTAGGTTTTGTTTGGTTAGGAAAGGTTAGGTTAGGTTAGGTTAGGTTTTGTTTGGTTAGGAAAGGTTAGGTTAGGTTAGGTTGGGTTAGGTTTTGTTTGGTTAGGAAAGGAAAGGTTAGGTTAGGTTAGGTTTTGTTTGGTTAGGAAAGGTTAGGTTACAGAATTACGCCGCTTTGATGTCCGCTGACCATGGCAAAAAAAAGTCATGTTCAACTTTTATAAATTAAGACAAACAAAACTAAGTGATTTTTTTGTTTTATTCTTATTTACAATAAATGTTCACAATCGGGAAGATCATAATGCAATCACCCCGTGTGTGTGTGTGTGTGTGTGTGTGTGTGTGTGTGTGTGTGTGTGTCTAGCATGAACAAGTGTTTCTCTCCCATGCAGTTATGACGTTGACTTACATATAGCAGGTGACACACACACACACACACACACACACACACACACACACACACACACACACATACACACACACACACACACACACACACACACACAGACTTCATCAGTAGTCCTGTGGCCCTCCCTCATTCATTCTCCTCTCCGCCTCTCGCCTTACAAGTGAGAGACTACAGCGAGACACTCTCATTACGGGGAGATAAGAGACAGATAAAGTCTTTCACGTCCCGTTACCTGTGAGGGACGGAGGGAGGGAGGGAGGGAGGGAGGGAGGGAGGGAGTCGTGGGATTTGGGAAGGAAAAGGAGAAGGAGAAGGAGGAGGAGGAGGACGTAGTAGGTTAGGAAGAGATGCCTTACGTTGGGAAAGCAGGAGGAGGGAGGGTTGGGAGAGGAGGATGAAGGAAAGGAGGGGGAAGAGAGGATGAGGCTAATTACTTCACTTGTACCTTTAAGAGAGAGAGAGAGAGAGAGAGAGAGAGAGAGAGAGAGAGAGAGAGAGAGAGAGAGAGAGAGAGAGAGAGAGAGAGAGAGAGACCCCCCCCCCCCCAACAACACACAGCCAACAAGGCGGCGGCAAACAACTCACTCACCTCACTGACCCAACACAACCACCAGCAACAACACCCAACACCTCATCACAACAAAGCAATAACACAAACTAACCACAACATCCATCCCATAACATCATAACCCCCCCTCCCCCCAACACTTGCCTGTCATCGCAACAACAAAAACACAACAGAACCCAGCCATACACCTTGAGGTACCCCACAAGCATCACAAGAACAGTCTACCCTAACAAACACAACAGAACCCAGCCATACACCTTGAGGTACCCCACAAGCATCACAAGAACAGTCTACTCTAACAAACACAACAGAACCCAGCCATACACCTTGAGGTACCCCACAAGCATCACAAGAACAGTCTACTCTAACAAACACAACAGAACCCAGCCATACACCTTGAGGTACCCCACAAGCATCACAAGAACAGTCTACTCTAACTAACACAACAGAACCCAGCCATACACCTTGAGGTACCCCACAAGCATCACAAGAACAGTCTACTCTAACAAACACAACAGAACCCAGCCATACACCTTGAGGTACCCCACAAGCATCACAAGAACAGTCTACTCTAACTAACACAACAGAACCCAGCCATACACCTTGAGGTACCCCACAAGCATCACAAGAACAGTCTACTCTAACAAACACAACAGAACCCAGCCATACACCTTGAGGTACCCCACAAGCATCACAAGAACAGTCTACTCTAACAAACACAACAGAACCCAGCCATACACCTTGAGGTACCCCACAAGCATCACAAGAACAGTCTACTCTAACAAACACAACAGAACCCAGCCATACACCTTGAGGTACCCCACAAGCATCACAAGAACAGTCGACTCTAACAAACACAACAGAACCCAGCCATACACCTTGAGGTACCCCACAAGCATCACAAGAACAGTCTACTCTAACAAACACAACAGAACCCAGCCATACACCTTGAGGTACCCCACAAGCATCACAAGAACAGTCTACTCTAACAAACACAACAGGACCCAGCCATACACCCTCTTGACTCTCTTCACAAACAACAACACAAGGACGATCGCCTCAGCTGACAATTCTCCCTCCTCCTCACAGCTGACACTCTCAACTTGCTAATCACCACAAGCTGACGTTGTAGTGTGCAGGCAGACGCAGTATTGTGCAGCGTGCAACTGGCAGGGTCAAAGATCGAGGAGAATAGAGAGAGCAACAACCAAAAATATATTCACCCTCAAATTACACGTTCTCTACCCTACCCTACCCTAACCTATCCTAACCAAGCCTAACCTAACCTAACCAAATCTAAACTTACCTAACCAAGCATAACCTAACCTAACCTAACCGAACCAAACCTGACCAAACCTAACCTAAAACACAGGTAGCGATATTCTTCTCTTCCGTGTTGTATAATGATCGACTAAAACACACACACACACACACACACACACACACACACACACACACCTTGGGGTATATTAACATAACATCTGACATCACTTGTGTACACGGTCATAGTTGCATGCTGCCCTTTTCACGATAAAGAAGATAACATGAGATACCACGACCCACGGAAGGGATGTGACACGCAAGATGGGTAGGGTGGGGGTGGAGTGAAGGGATGTGGCTAGAAAGAGACAGAAAGGCGTAAGACAAATAAACAGATTGGCAGATTAACTGATTGATATAGACAGACAGACAGACAGATACATAAATTGATTAATTAGAGATACACAAATAGAGTGATTGATAGACAGATATATATATATATATATATATATATATATATATATATATATATATATATATATATATATATATATATATATATATATATAAACAATAGGCAAACAGACAGGTATGAGAGAGAGAGAGAGAGAGAGAGAGAGAGAGAGAGAGAGAGAGAGAGAGAGAGAGAGAGAGAGAGAGAGAGAGAGATATGGTCGTGTCTGGTCAAGATGGACGATTTAAGAAGAAGGAACCACCATAATGGAGCAGTCTCACACACACACACGTATACGTCTGGACAATCCATCCCGCCTCCATCAATAATCCATCTATAGTCGTCTCTCTCTCTCACATGTTTCAACCCTCCTTCCATCTCTCTTCCTCCCTCCCACTTTCCCTTCATCAATCCCTTCACTCCTTCCTCCCTCAATACGTCTTTACACCTTCTCTCCCTTCCTCCCTCTATCTTCACCCCCTCCGTCTCTCCACCATTCTCACACCCTCTTTTCCTCTCCCACATCCTCCTTCCTTCCCTCCCTCTACTCATAATCACAAACTCTCTCCCTCATTTCCACCGCCTTTCGCTTCCTACGCCCACCCTACCTCCACACCTAC
This sequence comes from Homarus gammarus, assembly GCA_958450375.1. NCBI lineage: Eukaryota > Metazoa > Arthropoda > Malacostraca > Decapoda > Nephropidae > Homarus > Homarus gammarus. The sequence goes on along the minus strand of CAUDMG010004068.1, from coordinate 2,781,550 downwards.
CCTCCCATTCCTTCACCCTAATGTAATTTTTGTTGAAGGGTAGAGGGGGGGGGGGATGGAAGAGGGGGAGGAAGAATCGGGGGGAAATTGGGGGAGGGGAGGAATCGGGGGAGGAATCAGGGGAGGGAAGGGGGTAAGTAAGGCAGGGGGTAAAAGAGGGGGAGGGGATTCAACACCAATGGGGAACGATACCAAGTCGACCATTTCCTCCCCCCTAAATAACACCCCCCCCCCTTGTTCCAGTGGGGGAAGGGGGTAAGGGGGAGTAGAGGATTAGGGGGTGGTGGAGGGGAGGACAGGTGGAGAGTGTTTAGAGGCGGTAAACACAGCAGAAACAGCAAAGATGGATGAGAGAAGGAGGGAGGGAGGGAGGGGGCCACGCTCGGTCGTTCAACCCTCACAACGACGGCCAGCACAGCGATCCTCAGCCGCCCCTCCTACTGCTGCTGCTGCTGCTGCTGCTGCTGTTGCTACTCCTGCTGTCCCTCCTACTGCTGCTGCTGTTGCTACTCCTGCTGCTGTCCTCCCAACTGCTGCTGCTGCTGCTGCTGTTGCTACTCCTACTGTCCCTCCTACTGCTGCTGCTGTTGCTACCCCAGCTGCTGTTACTACTGCTGCAGTCCCTCCTACTGCTGTTGCTGTCCTCCCAACTGCTGCTGTTGCTACTCCTGCTGTCCCTCCTACTGCTGTTGCTACTGCTGCAGTCCCTCCTACTGCTGCTGCTGTCCTCCCAACTGCTGCTGCTGCTACTCCTGCTGCTGTTGCTACTCCTGCTGTCCCTCCCCTACTGCTGCTGCTGTTGTTGTTACTCCTGCTGTCCCTCCTACTCCTGCTGCTGTCTCTCCCCAACTGCTACTGCTGCTGCTACTGTCCCTCCCCTACTGCTACTGCTGCTGCCCCTCCTACTGCTGCTGCTGCCCCTCCTACTGCTGCTGCCCCTCCCCTACTGCTGCTGCCCCTCCTACTGCTGCTGCTGCCCCTCCTACTGCTGCTACTGCCCCTCCTACTGCTGCTGCCCCTCCCCCACTGCTGCTGCCCCTCCTACTGCTGCTACTGCCCCTCCTACTGCTGCTGCCCCTCCCCTACTGCTGCTGCCCCTCCTACTGCTGCTGCTGCCCCTCCTACTGCTGCTGCTGCCCCTCCCCTACTGCTGCTGCCCCTCCCCTACTGCTGCTGCCCCTCCTACTGCTGCTGCTGCCCCTCCCCTACTGCTGCTGCCCCTCCTACTGCTGCTACTGCCCCTCCTACTGCTACTACTTCACCATACATGCCCAACCATCATTTCATACATTTTTTTTCTTCACAAATGCGTCCTATCCCAGACGTGGTCCACATGTAATTCCACCATTCCACATCTGTTCCACATATGTATCTGATCCCACACCTGTGAGCGAGTCCAGGAGGTATCAAGACGCTTATACTGCTCCCGTGGTGCTCAAGTCCACACCTGCTTCCTCGAGTCATACATTCCACCACCACCTGTCATACTCCACACCTGTCCTCCACCACCACCTATCATACTCCACACCTGTCCTCCACCACCACCACCTATCATACTCCACACTTACACTCCACCCGTCTGCTACTCCACTATCTGGGAATCCAAATTTGCTCCACCTATTTACAGTAAGCTCCTGGCACCTGATGTAAACACAGTCCTCCCTACATGAACACACTACAACACGTGGCACTGTACCAAACATAACACCTAGTCACAAATGTTATTCTCTGGTACATTATTACAAACACCTGTACTGTATTGTCGTCTCTGGTCTCATGGTAGTGTGTGTATCCCTAGTTCTCAGAAATATTAGCTTATTATTATTATTATTATTATTATTATTATTATTATTATTATTGTCATTATTATTATTATTATCATTATTATTGTTGTTGTTATTATGCTACAGTGATGGTGGTGGTGGTAGTAGTAGTAGTATTAGTAGTATTTAATATTAAGGTAATTAAATGGTGGCGAAGGTGTGGCTATTGGGGGAGGCTGGAGTCCACGTTTAAAAAAAAAAAGTAGTAGTAGTAGTAGTAGTAGTAGTAGTAGTAGTGGTTATTTTGATATAATAATTGTTATCGTCACACACACACATATACAAATATATCTTATCGTGATAGCTAAAGTGAATCAATAAATCATTACATTTAACCTGATAAACCCCTAACCTAACCTAACTCTCTAGGTATTGTTTAGGCTATTTTAATCATCAGGTGAAATAAGCTAGAACGAGCTAATCTTCAGGTGATCCAAATATTGATTATAAGATCCTCGAGGAATCCATCTTTGTGTCGTAGATTTAAGTTACCTGATCCCACGTATCACCAGTTAAGAGAAGGAGAAATAGTTACCCTACACGATCCTCCGAGACACATAGTCAGACCAACACCCTAACATCGAGAAATGCCGCCCGGGGTTACTGAAGAACGCTAGGCCCGTTCCCCAGTCCCGGGTTCTTGTTTACGTTTGGGTAATGGCGCGCGGATTCACAAGAACGTGGAACGATAAATCCGCCCTTTTATGACCTTCAAACTCGAGTGCTTAACCACCAACTGTAAACAGAGATAAAGTTAATAAAATAAACCAAAATAACATAATATGGAAACAGCAATATTCGTCTCTGTTGCATCAAACACTCAAAATTGCAATGCCACTCCTCCCCCCCCCAGCACAGTTCTTGGTGTATCCCGTCTTAACTGTGACACAACTACACATCATCTGGTCATATTTCACCCTACAGGACTAACTAACTAAAGCAAAACAGTGTCACAACTAAATCAGATCAGGTCAGGTATACTACTCAATCAAATGTGTGTTGCAGCAGAAAGGATTGACCTGTGTTTGTGAGTCATTTCAACACATAAGGAACAGTGCAACACATATGGAACACAGTGCAACACATGGAACACGGTGCAACACATATGGAACAGAGTACAACACATGGAACACCGTGCAACACATATGGAACACAGTACAAGACATATGGAACACAGTGCAACACATATGGGACACCGTGCAACACATATAGGACACCGTGCAACACATATGGAACAACCAGGCGAGAAGAGGCACGATACGGTACAGTTAGAACGTGTCTGTGTGAATGTACGGTGGTGTATATTCGGATGACCTACTGTAAATAACATATGGTACAGGGTAATGCTTAATAATGTATGGCAATGACTATGTGTTAAGTCTCTCTCTCTCTCTCTCTCTCTCTCTCTCTCTCTCTCTCTCTCTCTCTCTGAATTGGTATGACTGTTTGGCTGGTCAAATGAGCCGCGACAAAAATAGATTGTAACCTAAACCTAGCCTAACCTAAACCTAGCCTAACCTAAACCAAACCTAACCAAATCCATTCTAACCTAACCTAATCATGAACGCTTGACCACTCATCCTAAAAAAAAATATATATATATATATAGTTTGTGATATGAGGACTGGGGCCGATTAACACTTTATTCCAATCTTAATAGGTGAATTGGGGGGTGGACTGGGGTGGATTGGAATGTATTGGGGGTGGATTGAAGAATGGATTGGGGTGAATTTAAGTGTATTGGCGGGTGGATTGGAGTGGACTCATTATGACCAGAAAAAATGTGACCTTCCACGGTACAGTCACTCACACGAACTGACATCTCTCATCTGACCTTACCAAATACATTGACTTAAATTGGCTCTAAATTCTTAAAGATTCCTATGTTAAATTATCCTCCTAACTGGCGATGTCAAAACGTATCTAGCTGGATTCTCAAAGGTTCCTAGGTTAAATTTTCCTCCTGACTAGTGGTGTGAGGAGATGGGCGTGGTGATGGTGTGTGTAGATGGGCGTGGTGATGGTGTGTGTAGACGGGCGTGGTGATGGTGTGAGGAGATGGGCGTGGTGATGGTGTGTGTAGATGGGCGTGGTGATGGTGTGAGGAGATGGGCGTGGTGATGGTGTATGTAGATGGGCGTGGTGATGGTGTGAGGAGATGGGCGTGGTGATGGTGTGTGTAGATGGGCGTGGTGATGGTGTGAGGAGATGGGCGTGGTGATGGTGTGTGTAGATGGGCGTGGTGATGGTGTGTGTAGACGGGCGTGGTGATGGTGTGAGGAGATGGGCGTGGTGATGGTGTGTGTAGATGGGCGTGGTGATGGTGTGAGGAGATGGGCGTGGTGATGGTGTATGTAGATGGGCGTGGTGATGGTGTGAGGAGATGGGCGTGGTGATGGTGTGTGTAGATGGGCGTGGTGATGGTGTGAGGAGATGGGCGTGGTGATGGTGTGTGTAGATGGGCGTGGTGATGGTGTGAGGAGATGGGCGTGGTGATGGTGTGAGGAGATGGGCGTGGTGATGGAGTGTGTAGATGGGCGAGTGTAGAAGGCGTGGGTCTTTACGGTCAAGGCTGGGTGAGGGCAAGCGTGGAGATTAGTGATGACTTCGATTACAATCTTACTGTAAAGGGCGTGTGAATGTTAGTCTTATTGGTGTGTGTGTGTGTGTGTGTGTGTGTGTGTGTGTGTGTGTGTGTGTGTGTGTGTGTGCGTGTCACGTCATTCAAACATGTTGTAAATAAGTTAAAGTCTCATCTCTGTGTTTGGTAATGAAATGTGAATTGGTGAGTGAGGTATCGTGGTGGGGGGAGCTGTGATTGACTGACTGATCGATTGCTTGATTGATTAGCTGACTGGAACAAAATCTACGAGTATTCATAAGAAGAAGAAAGAACAAAGAAAGAAAGAAAGAAAAGAAACACAAACTACGTACCTTGTGTTGCTTCTTATCCGAAAGACCATAGGAGGGAGAGAGAGAGAGAGAGAGAGAGAGAGAGAGAGAGAGAGAGAGAGAGAGAGAGAGAGAGAGAGAGAGAGAGAGAGAGAGAGTACAAAAGTGTGTGTGTGAAAATGTAAGCTCGTATACACTTGCACTCTCCAACCATTCCTATACGCGCGTGGACGTAGACACACATACACAGACATACCTACACTCACAAATACACACACATACCTATACTGTACTATACTCGTACACACACACACACAAACTTAGGATCACGTACATACACACTTTCCCCCTTCAGTGCACAGTTCTACACACACACACAGACATACACACACACACCGCGCGTGAACATAAGCGGAGAGTAGTCACGCACACACATTTACACGACCCCCCCCCCCCCACCCTCCTCTTCCCTACCCCCCCTCAATCATCCTCCCCCCCTAACTCCTTCCAGTCATTCACACGTGGGTCAGTAGCCCCTCACACACACACACACACACACACACACACACACACACACACACACACACACACACACATGGCATAAATACAAACACGCACACATACATGGTACAAGTATATATACACACACACACACACCTGGAAGATGATACGCTCATTTGCTTCACCAAGTTTAGGTTTGGTGATGTAGGTGTGGGAGAGGGAGGGGTGGGGAGGGGTGGGGAGGGGTGGGGGAGAAGATTGTTATGTGTGTGTGTGTCCTTACCCCCCCCCCCCCCCCTCCTCTCTACCTATCCGGGCCGCCCAGGTGTTCAGGTGGCCGCTAAGGAGATCACTTGAAGATTAGACACCCTACTTTATTTTACCTGGTGATTAAACACCTTAACGCTACCTGGGGGGAGTTAAGTTAGGTTAGGTTAGGTTAGGTTAGGTTAGGTGGGTTAAGTTAAATTAGATAAGGTTACGTTAGGTTAAGAACATAAGAAGGGAGGAAACTGCAGCGGGCCGGGTAGTCCCGTTTACACCCAACCCCTATCGCTCATATATCCACCCAACCTGTGTTTGAGGCTATCCAGCGTGTTCGAGTTAATGATGATGTTTGGTAACTTGTTCCACTCGTCCACCACTCTATTTCCAAACCAATGTTTACCTATCACGTGCCTAAATCTAAATCTGTCTAATTTAAAACCATTGTTACGAGTTCGCTCCTGGTTAGATAGTTTGAGTACCTTTGTTATATCACCATTGTTTAACCCTGACTACCATTATACACCTCGATCATATCACCCCTCACTCTACGTCTCTCGAGGGAGTGCAGATTAAGATGTTTTAACCTGTCTCTGTACTCAAGGTTCCTAATGCCTGGGCTAGGTTAGGTTAGTTTAAGTTAAATTATGTTAGACTAGGTTAAGTAACTTTAGGTAGGTTAGGTTAGGTTAGCTTCAGGATGGATTAAATCATGAGGTGATATAAGCAGAGAGGCGCCACGTGATACCCCGCCGGTAACCGCAATGACCTTGACTGCTGCTGCCCGCCACCCCGTTAGGCCTACCACACGCTTAAGATGGGTGGTGGGCGGGCAATATGGATCTGTGTGTGTGTGTGTGTGATGGGTCATGTTTGTTTTTGTGGGTGTGTTTTGGGTTGTGGGTGTGTATATCTTTGATGAACTATCGTACAGAATAGGATAAGACAACGTACTCTAGGGATTTAGTCGTCATCATAGGACTCACTGAGTTAAGTCATCGTACTCAAGCTTAGATTAAGTCATCGTACTCAAGCTTAGATTAAGTCACCGTACTCAAGCTTAGATTAAGTCATCGTACTCAAGCTTAGATTAAGTCATCATAGTACTCAAAGGGTTAAAAATTATCGTACTCAAGATGATGGTAGGAGTCACATCAACACCAAGAGTCCATACCCTCAGAACTAAAGGCTTCAAAACGTACTCAACTACCCGACATACATACAGTACGACCACAAACTACCCGACATACATACAGTACGACCACAAACTACCCGACATACATACAGTACGACCACAAACTACCCAACATACATACAGTACGACCACACACAAACAACACCTAAATGACACCACCAATGTTTACACTGAGACTGACCTAACCTAGCCTGACCTGACTTAACCTAGCAGTTCAGACAGTCATTCCAGCAGTTCACACTCATTCCAGCAGTTCACACTCATTCCAGCAGTTCAGACAGTCATTCGTTCCAGCAGTTCAGGCACTCATTCATTCCAGCAGTTTACACAGTCATTCCAGCAGTTCAGGCACTCATTCATTCCAGCAGTGTACACAGTCATTCCAGCAGTTCACACTCATTCCAGCAGTTCAGGCACTCATTCATTCCAGCAGTTTACACAGTCATTCCAGCAGTTCAGGCACTCATTCATTCCAGCAGTTCAGGCACTCATTCATTCCAGCAGTTCAGACAGTCATTCCAACAGTTCAGACAGTCATTCCAACAGTTCAGACAGTCATTTCAGCAGTTCAGGCACCCATTCATTCCAGCAGTCATTCTAACAGTTCAGACAGTCATTCCAGCAGTTCAGACACTCATTCCAGCAGTTCAGACACTCATTCCAGCAGTTCACACTCATTCCAACACTCCAGAAACTCATTCCAACAGTTCAGACTCAAGTGTGTACAAGAACCTTAAGTTTATGCCCGCCCGCCCCCCCGCCCCTCCTCTCTCTCTCTCTCTCTCTCTCTCTCTCTCTCTCTCTCTCTCTCTCTCTCTCTCTCTCTCCCAGGTGATAGCTCGATACTCACCCCTTCATCACATCAAGACCTCATCAACTTACCTGAAAATAGAAGAAAAAACTCATTAGTACACCTTGAATAAACCGACACCTCATTACAAGTGAAGAAATTAACACCTGACTAGAATATTATGAATAAATTAAAAGTAAATAAAAGGGCAGACACCGGCAAATTATCATCATTATTATTATTATTATTATTATTATTAGTAGTAGTAGTAGTAGTAGTAGTAGTTGTAGTATCATCATCATCATCATTATCAGTGGACATTATCAATTAATGTTTATTGTGTGTGTTTACGAGAGGCGACGCTATCAACAGTATATAACTATCACCTGTCAAGAGAACAGAATGGAACAATTAATGAGACGGGAACAAGTAGTTAGACGGAACAGAGATAGTGGGGGTGAAAGTGATAAGGAGGAGAGAATGTAGCTGATGAAAGTGAAAGAAAGTAAAAATGAGTAATAAAGTGAGAGTAAATGACGTAAGAAAGTGAGAGAAAGTTAATAAGAGAAAGAATGTGGACTTGGAAATCAAAATGAAAGTAAGAATGTTTTTATGAAAGTGAAAGAAAGTGAGGATGTCGATATTGAAGTAAAGATAGTTAAATCATCGGAAAGTAAATAATGCAAGAAAGAAAGTAACAAAGAAAGCAAAAAGTAACCAAGAAAGTAAAAGAGAAAGTCAAGGTGTAATTAAGAAAGTGATAAAGAAAGTACAAAATTAACTAAGAAAGTGACAAAAAAGGTAAAAATGTAGCCAAGAAAGTGACAAAGAAAGTAAAGGTATAACAAAGAAAATTACAAACTATAAATATTGCCAAAAAAGTAAGAAAGTAAGATAGAAAGTGAAAAATAGGACACAGAAAGTAAGGAAAGTACGAAGAGAGTAACATCATAAGAAAGTTAGTGAAAGTGAGGATGGTACTAAGATAGGGAAATCATATTAAGAAAGTCAACCTGGTGAAAGAAAGTGAAATTAAATATAAACAAGTGAGAGTGATGAAAAGAAAGTGAGAAAACGAAAAAGAAAGTGAAATTGAAACCACGAGAGTGAGAATGCGGGAAAGAAAGTGACAAATAAAGGAAAAACACGGCAGCGAGAGAGAGAGTGAGAGTGAAGATGAAAGTGACAGTAGAGGATGGTTAATGCCAGTCATGAGGTGGCACTGTCACTCTCACATGGCGGGTGTGGCTGTGTGTGTGTGTGTGCGTGTGTGTGTTTTCTGATGTTCTCTTTGCTTTGATGCACATACACAGGAGGAGGGTCAATGAGTCTTATCTCTCTCTCTCTCTCTCTCTCTCTCTCTCTCTCTCTCTCTCTCTCTCTCTCACACATTCATTCGTACACACACACACACACACACACACACACACACACTCACTCGTACACACACACACACACACACTTACACACACACACACACACACACACACACACACACACACACTTACACACACACACACACACACACACACACACACTTACACACACACACACACACACATACACACACACACACACACACACA
>CAUDMG010004068.1:2755000-2770000 GCA_958450375.1 Homarus gammarus | reverse complement strand
TGAGTGTCTATTTTTTTTAACGTGCAGTAAAACGGTTACAAATTGTTTAACATTTATTCAATAAAAGTAATGATATATTCTAAAAAATATGTAACAATTAATTTATTTCTTCAAAATCTTTAAAACAAAATCCTTCCTTAGTTCTTTAATTATTATTATTTGTGTAATAAAACTATGAGATGTTATTGAAGGTTATTGAAATGGGTTAATTTACTGCATTCTTGATATTGATGGATTTAACGTATTGGAGTGATCCGTAAATCTCTCGTTACTGAACGAATACAGTAGTAATTTCTTAGACTTTTCCTTAAATTACAAGAATTACTAAACTGGAGTTATTTATAAAGCTCAGTCAACCAGTTATTGCATGAGAACAAAACAGCAGTCACCGCCAATTTACCTGTCTCGTTATTGCACCTGTTCTCGGCTACACCTGAGAGTTCCAGTGTGTCCCAGAGGCTTGGCGGCCCGTTATGGACACACTGTAATCACTGTAAACCTACTGTAGCCCTCGGGATTACAAGACACAGTACTCGACTTCCTTTATTTCCCTCATCTGTCCAGCACAGGTACAGTCCCCTTCACTAGTGCGTTTACAGGGGCTCGTCATATAAACATTCCACTAATCATTATCTTTGAGATATTTGTTTTAATGTTGTTTTACTTTGATTCCATAGTGTTTACTACTGAGAGTTTCCGTCTGTCAAATGTAAACAAACACAGCGTTGCCACATTGCACCACACCTCACGAGTCCCTGTAAACGCACTAGTGAAGGGGGACTGTACCCAATCACACTCGAGTGGACTGAAGGTTCCCCGGGATCGAACCAGCGATACTTAGGATAGGAAGTGAGTACTGTACCCACTTAGCCAACGAACACCGAGAATGTCCTAATGGGCCCCAGTAATAAATGGTCACCAGTCCTAATGGGTCCTAGTAATAAATGGTCACCAGTCCTAATGGGCCCTAGTAATAAATAGTCACCAGTCCTAATGGGCCCCAGTAATAAATGATCACCAGTCCAAATGGGCCCCGGTAATAATAGACCCCAAACTAATCCAACCATTAAGATTTGGGGGTCCATCAGAACTAGACCACATCTGACCAGCCACCCCATGTTCCCCAGCCACCCCATGTTCACCAGCCACACTTTGTTCACCAGCCACCCCATGTTCACCAGCCACACATTGTTCACCAGCCACACATTGTTCATCAGCCATACTTTGTTCATCAATCACACCTTGTTCATTAACCACACCTTGTATACTAGCCACATCATATTCACCACCTACACCATGTTCACTAACCACACCATGTTCACCGGCCACACCATTTTCATCAACTACACCATGTTCATCAACCACACCATGTTCATCAACTACACCATGTTCACCGGCCACACCATTTTCATCAACTACACCATGTTCACCGGCCACACCATGTTCATCAAGCACCCCACGTCCGTTCACAATAACTGGTCACAAAGTTCTTCAGTGCCTGCCAGGGTTCTTCACCTCCACACAACCTGTTCTTCACCTCCGCGGAGGAAGAACTTGTTCTCTCCCTTAACCTCCCCCCTCCCTCCCTACCCTACCTCTACCACTCCGCCCAAAGTTCAACTCCCTACAAGTTCAATTAGAAAGTTCAATTCCTTAAAAGTTCAGTCTAAAAGTTTAATTAGATAAGTTTGATAAGAAAGTGAAATTCCTTAAAAGTTCAGTACAAAAGTTTCATTCCCAATTAAGGATGAAGGATAAGTTCCTTTAAAAGTTCAATTATCCCTGAAATATTAAATTAACAAGTTCCAACTCTTCTGAAAGTTCAACATCCCTAGAGGTTGTATCTAAAACTTCTAATTCCTCATAAATTCATCTGTTTTACAAGTTAATTTTAAAAGTTCCGTCTCCCTTAAAGGTTCAACTTCCAATGGAGTTCAATTTACCATAAAATGTTCAACTCTCTCTATCTCTCTTCCTTACCCCTCCGTCTCCCTCAATCTTTCTTCTCACTCCATGTCTCTCTCCTCTCTCCATCTCCCTCAACCTCTCTCCTCTCCCTCAATCTCTCTCCTTTCCTCTCCCTCTCTTCCTCGTACTTATCTTGCCTTATCTCTCAAGTCTTTCTTACCATCTTTCTATTCTCTTTCCCCTTCTTCTTCTTCTCCTCCTCGCCTTCCCTCCTTCGTACCTCTTATCTCTCTTCCTCCTTTTGTTCTCTTATCCCTCCCCCCTCCTTCTTTCTGTCTCTTCTCCCTTTCCTGACTCCCTTCTCCCCTCACCTCCTCCTCTTCCCTCACCTCCTCTTCCCTCACCTCCTCTCCCCTCACCTCCTCTTCCCTCACCTCTCCCCTCACCTCCTCTTCCCTCACCTCCTCTCCCCTCACCTCCTCTTCCCTCACCTCCTCTCCCCTCACCTCTCCCCTCACCTCAACTCCTCTCCCCTCACCTCCTCTCCCCTCACCTCCTCTCCCCTCACCTCCTCTTCCCTCACCTCCTCTCCCCTCACCTCCTCTCCCCTCACCTCCTCTCCCCTCACCATAACACGCGTCATTTACACACGTCCTCTCAGCATGACAGACAGACAGACAGACACGTCCATGCTCTATTTACTGTCTCCACATATCTCTCACTGTCTCTCTCAGTCATCCATAACCTCTCTGCCTTTCTCACCTTCACCTGTCACCTTTGTCTCCCATTATCTCTCACCCTCGCTTAAAACTTTCTCATCTCTCACTATGTCTCACCCTCTCTCCCATCCCCTCAGACATGTTATCAGTGTTATCTCTCTAAATATCTCTCCATGGTATTCAACTCTCCTGTCAACAATGAATCATAGTCTCTTGTTAACCTTTCCTCACTCACTCACTCATTTGCTCACTCTTAATCATTCATTTTTACTCACTCATTCACACTCTCAAACTTTCTCTCTCCTCATTCAACACCACCCGCTTTCTCTCACATCTCGTTTAAAAACTCACTTTCACTCTCAAATGGCAATAAAAAATCACTTTCACTCTCATCTGACGCTTTAAAAACTCACTTTCACTCTCATATGTCGCTTTAAAAACTCAAATTCAATCTCAAATGTTGCTTTTTAAATTTCACTTTCACTCTCTCTCTCTCTCAGTGCAATTTGTTCATCTCTCATCTCTCACTCAAAGACATACACTCTCTCACTCCAGACGTTCTTTCACATTTCTCACTCAAAACTCATTTTATTTTACCTCTCTCACTCAAAAATAAACTCTCTCTCTCTTTCTCTCACTTTCATTAATCTCTGTCTCTCCCTTTCACCTTCATTTGTCTCTCACTCAAAAAGAAACTTTCTCTCACTCTCACAATTCACCCTCCAACTCTTCCTCTAAGCTTAGCCTCAAAGCTTTCACTCCTTACGTCATTTTCCCGGCAGTGAAAGCGAGGGCAGTCCGGTCACATTACGAACTTCCTTACGTATAGATAGTTCACAAGTTTAATAATTAAGGTATACTTAAAATTTTCCCCTTAAGTCAATTTTACTGATCATCTTAGGGTAAAAAATATTGTAAATTACTCCCAAAGTTTGTTTTTAATTTACAGAACGTTGTAAATTGTTGTAAATATTATAAAAAATAATTCATTTACTGGTTAACGATAAATATTGATAATTAAATGATGAAAAATATACAATAAAATAATCAAAGTAAATTACTACCAAAATCACTCACGTTGATTATAATAATTTTGATCATTCGTCGAAAAATTATCCAATAATTGTAAGACCAATAATTGATAATAATTATTATTTTCAAACATTTAAAGAAAAAGATATATTATCTAAAAATTATTGCTAAAGTATATAAAATAATTTTAAACAATAAAACTCACTTTAAAATTTTTATATATTATGTATAATTTAATAGTTACAAAATATAGAAATACAGTGATTACAGAACTAAAATTATTAAATGAGCCTGAAATTAGAAAATATATAATTATTAAATATACAATTATTACAAAACAAAAATAATAATAATAATAATAATAATAATAATAATAATAATAATAACAAAAACATTGGTAAAAAAATATATAACGTAAAAAAAATCCTTTAAATTTCACGATTAATCTCAACAATTACGAAAAAAATAATAATACAATTAATCATTGCAAACAAGTCAAGGTTCAATATAAACATGAAAATAATCAAGAATTATTAAAAAAAATATAATTAATTAAGGAAATGTATTATGTCCTGTACAACTGATTATTATTGTTCATTTGATAATTGGCCTGGAACAATGATTATTTTACCCATTGTATGCCATTAGCCCTGCACCACTACCCCTACACCACTACTTGTACACCACTACCCCTACACCACTACCCCGACACCACTACTTGTACACCACTACCCCTACACCACTACCCCTACACCACTACTTGTACACCACTACCCCTACACCACTACCCCTACACCACTACTTCTACACCACTACCTCTCCACCACTACCCCTACACCACTACCCCTACACCACTACCCCTGCACCACTACCCCTGCACCACTACCCCTACACCACTACCCCTGCACCACTACTTCTACACCACTACCCCTACACCACTACCCCTGCACCACTACCCCTACACCACTACCCCTACACCACTACCCCGACACCACTACCCCTACACCACTACCCCTACACCACTACCCCTACACCACTACCTCTCCACCACTACCCCTGCACCACTACTCCTACACCACTACCTCTCCACCACTACCCTTACACCATTACCCCTACAACTCTACACCACTGAGATGCAAATAATAGAATGTAGAAAGTAATGGGCAATAAAATAGGGATGAAAATTGGTCAAAATAATAAGAGATGAAATAGTGAGAAGATAAAAACAAAAATAGGCAACAGACAGGGGGCATAATTATGAGAAAATAGGGTACGAGAAATTGTCAGTAAAATTGAGATGGAAATACAAAATAAAAGCAAGACGTAAGAAAGAAAAAAGGGAGAAAGACAAAATAGATAAAATAGGGAGAGAATAAGTAAGAAGAGAGGGAGAAATAAGCAAGAAAATATATAATAAACGACGTAATAGGGAAAATACCTAAAAAAAATAACATAAATGAATAGAAAAGGACAATAATATAAGAGGAATTAGGAATTAAAGAAGCAAATAGGGTAAGATAGACGTGAGTAAAAAATAAATAGGTAAAACTTGAAACCAGGAAGTGAAAATAGGGATGTAACATATAGTTGTTACCACCACCACTACCACCACTACCACCAGCAACTGTGGCAAGCGATCGATCGTGGTGACCTTGTCTTGGGTGGGGGAGTGGGGGGGAGGGTGGGGGGTGGGGGGGGTAGGTGAGGATAGGGTAGGGAGGCTAATCTGGCAACAGCAGAGCCCAGGTGATGTTGCTAGGTACGTACGCCATTCCCTCGAGCTGGCAACACTGATTTCTACCACCACCAGCTACTACAACTACCACCATTCACTACCATTAATACTACAAATACTACCACCACCACCACTAACTCCAACTACTACTATTATCACAATTACTACTACTACTACTACGACTACGACTACTACCACCACCACAACTACTACCATTACCACAATTACTACTACTACGACTACGACTACAACTACTTCCACCGCCATCTACTAATACATTTACTACTTCTACTACTACTACCACCACTTCTACCACAATTACCACTATTATCAGTGAAGACTTTTTTTTAATTTACGCATTTTCCATTTTAGTTGTACCCCCCCACCCCCCCTTCTCTCTCTCTCTCTCTCTCTCTCTCTCTCTCTCTCTCTATTTGCTTTTTCATCTCTTCATCTTCTTCACTTTCACTTCCTTTCTCTTTCTCATTTAGTGATGGTAGAGAGAGAGAGAGAGAGAGAGAGAGAGAGAGAGAGAGAGAGAGAGAGAGAGAGAGAGAGAGAGAGAGAGAGAGAGTGAGAGAGGGAGGGAGAGAGGGAAGGAGGGAGAGAGGGAGAGATGAGAGGGAGGGAGAGAGGGAGAGATGAGAGGGAGGGAGAGAGGGAGAGATGAGAGGGAGGGAGAGATGAGAGGGAGGGAGATAAGAGAGAGAGGGAGAAAAGAGAGGGAGGGAGAGGTGAGAGGGATACCACTACAGGCCAGCCAAGACCCGCCGATGGTTAGTTAAGCCTGTTAGCTCCGGTTAACTCCCCCCCACCTCACCCCTTCTTTTCTCCCTACCACCCCTCTTCACTCCCTCCCTTACCTCACCTCTCACCCCCCTCCCTTCCCCCCTTCCTCCTTCACCCTCTTCACCTCCACTCTAACCCTACCCCCCTTACATACGACTTCCCCTCTCCTCTCTCTAACTAACCCCCTCCCCTCGCTAACCACCCCCCTTCTCTAACTAACCCCCTCCCTCCACTAATTAGCTCCTCCCTCTTCTAACATACCCCCCCTTCTCTAACTAACCCCCCCCCTCTGTAATATTAAACACTTCTGGGTACAGCTGTAATTTCTGTACCGACTCGTACATAAAATATTAAATAAAGTATCATTGTCCTTCCTGATTACAAAACTGTTACATGACGCCATAATGCTGAAGGTTACAGTTTATCACCAGCCCTTAGTAAAATACACAAAATACAGTAATATCACCTGTAGTTGTACAGGTATGATTTTTTACCTGTACTTGTTACCTCACTGTAATTATGTATTTTTTCATTTGTATTCCCAACTGTACCTGTGTCTCGACTCGTTCCTGTATTCAACCACACCTGTAGCTGTACTTACACATGCATCTCACCTGTATCAATACCTGTACCCCACCTGTACTTGACCTCTACCTATACCTGTACCCCACCTGTACTTGACCTCTACCTATACCTGTACCCCACCTGTACTTGACCTCTACCTATACCTGTACCCCACCTGTACTTGACCTCTACCTATACCTGTACCCCACCTGTACTTGACCTCTACCTATACCTGTACCCCACCTGTACTTGACCTCTACCTATACCTGTACCCCACCTGTACTTGACCTCTACCTATACCTGTACCCCACCTGTACTTGACCTCTACCTATACCTGTACCCCACCTGTACTTGACCTCTACCTATACCTGTACCCCACCTGTACTTGACCTCTACCTATACCTGTACCCCACCTGTATTGACCCTACCTATACCTGTACCCCACCTGTACTTGACCTCTACCTATACCTGTACCCCACCTGTACTTGACCTCTACCTATACCTGTACCCCACCTGTACTTGACCTCTACCTATACCTGTACCCCACCTGTACTTGACCTCTAAATGCATCTAATCCTCAATTCTAAAACCCAAACTACCACTAGACCAATAAGAACGATTTAGCATTCACCATAAACTACTTCAGTGGTGAGAGGTATTCAGTACATGGTATTTACGCGGTCCGGGGGTGCAACGACGACCCCTCGGTGTGATTGGGCCGGGGGCGTGGGAGACGAAGGAAAATTCTCTCACCGCATCAGTCAGTCAGTCAGTCAGTCAGGAAATGGGTACACAGACCTTGAGAAATGGGATCAAAGAGCATTCCCCGAGGCCATGGGGTTATATAGTGGTTATACTGGGGAGGGGAGAAGGGGAAGAGGGAGGGAAGGGGGAGGAAAGGGGAAGGTAGGGGGAGAGGATGGGAGGGAAGAGGTTAGGCGATATGGGAGAAAGTTGGGGGAGTAGGGAAGACAGATGGGGAAAGACGGGGGAGGAGGAAGAAGGGAAGAGGCAGGAAGAGTAGGAAGGGGAGAGGGAGGAGGGAAGAGTAGGAAGGGGAGAGGGAGGAGGGAATAGGAGGAAGGGAAGAGGGAGAAAGGGAGGAAGAAATGTAGCAGGAGGGGGAAAAGTAGATGGGCGATAAGGAAGGAAGTTGGGGGAATAGGGAAAGGGAGGAGGTGGGGGAGGGAAATGGGGGGTGTACAGTAGGAGGTAGGGGGGAAAGGAAAGGTGAGGGTAATAGTGTTGTTATCGTAGTGTGATAACTCTTATCAGCTGCACAGGCGATGGTGGTAGTGGTGATAGTGGTAGTGATAGTGGTAATAGTGGTGGTGGTAGTGGTAATAGTGGTGGTGGTGGTAATAGTGGTGGTGGTGGTAATAGTGGTGGTGGTGGTAATAGTGGTGGTGGTGGTAATAGTGGTAGTAGTCGTAGTGGTGATAGTAGTAGTAACAGTGGTGGTAGTTGTGGTTATAATAGGATGGTAATAGTGTAGGTATAGTTGTCACTGTCATAGGGATAGTGACAGAGATCGAGGTACTTACTCACAATAGATCGGAGACACCATACATACGAGAGAGAAAGTAAGTACAACCAACGCCATTAGAAAGTACACCACCTGAGAAAGCAAGGACCTTTCACCCTAATATATCGTGACCTTGACCCTGAGATGTATGTATGTATGTATGTATGTATGTATGTATGTATGTATGTAGGTAGTTATACATACATACATACATAAAGATAAATGCAAATAATAGATAGATATAGACAAAATAAAGACAGACTGACAAATAAACAATAACTACAACAAATATACAACAGCCACAATAAAGACACAAACAACCACAACAAACAAACAACCACAACAAAAACAAACACCACACTCTGGCGAAAGTAAAACCACAATACAGCGAAAGTGATCGAGGCTCCGGCGGTGGTGTGGCGGCGAGAGTGAGCGAGTGAACAGACAGAGACAAACAGACCAAGATGGTTCACACGGCTATAGAGCACACGTGTATAGGAGGGAGGTATAGCCCTGACTCGGTATAATGTTGAAGTTAAACCACGGCCATACACCACCGATCACACACAATGTTGAACTTAAACCACGGCCATACACCACCGATCACACACAATGTTGAAGCTAAACCACGGCCATACACACCCGGACTTATCGAACATTGTCAACAAAGAACCACGACACACCTCATAACTTGACCAACTACATCATAAAACTTAACTTCCGCATATCTTATATCACCACACACACACACACAATTAGTTTGGACACACAATATTACCCACAGCAACACAATATATTACCCACAGCAACACAATATATTACCCACAGCAACACAAAATATTACCCACAGCAACACAAAATATTACCCACAGCAACACAAAATATTACCCACTGAAACACAAAATATTACCCACAGAAACACAAAATAGTAACCACACCAACACAAAATATTACCCACAGCAACACAAAATATTACCCACAGAAACACAAAATATTACCCACAGAAACACAAAATATTACCCACAGCAACACAAAATATTACCCACAGCAACACAAAATATTACCCACAGCAACACAAAATACTGCTCCCAAACGGCCAGATCTTACCAGGGAAGGAATATTCGTGACAGCCTTGTGTGTGTGTGTGTGTTGGGGGGAGGGGGATAGTGGAGGGTAGGTGGGGGATAGTGGAGGGTAGGTGGGGGATAGTGGAGGGTAGGTGGGAGATAGTGGAGGGTAGGTGGGAGATAGTGGAGGGTAGGTGGGAGATAGTGGAGGGTAGGTGGGAGATAGTGGAGGGTAGGTAGGAGATAGTGGAGGGTAGGTGGGGGATAGTGGAGGGTAGGTGGGAGATAGTGGAGGGTAGGTGGGAGATAGTGGAGGGTACGTGGGAGATAGTGGAGGGTAGGTGGGAGATAGTGGAGGGTAGGTGGGAGATAGTGGAGGGTAGGTGGGGGATAGTGGAGGGTAGGTGGGGGATAGTGGAGGGTAGGTGGGAGACAGTGATGGGTGGGAGGGAGGGAGGGAAGATAGGAAACAGAGATGGGATGGAGGAAAAGAGGGAAGGAAGGAGAGAGGGTAGGGAGTGGAGGAAAGGCAGGGAACTGTGGAGGAAGATAGAGCGTCAGAGAGAGAGAGAGAGAGGAAAGAGAGAGAGAGAGAGGAAAGGCGGTAGGGGTGGGTAGGGAGGGAGGGAGAGAGGGAGGGAGGGAGGGAGGGAGAGCGTGTGGGGTCGACGCCCCCCGGAAGCGAGGAGTGGGCCAGTGTCTCGTGGAAGGACTTTAAAGCTGCACTCCCCACTCTCACCACGTGACTCTCACTCCCTCTCACCATCACACTCGCTCTCTCCCTCTCACCACCACCACGCTCACTCCCTCTCACCACCACCACGCTCTCTCCCTCTCACCACCACCACGCTCTCTCCCTCTCACCACCACGCTCTCTCCCTCTCACCACCACCACCACGCTCTCTCCCTCTCACCACCATCACCACGCTCTCTCCCTCTCACCACCATCACCAAGCTCACTCCCTCTCACCACCACCACCACCACCACCACCACGCTCTCTCCCTCTCACCACCACCACCACGCTCACTCCCTCTCACCACCACCACCACCACCACGCTTTCTCCCTCTCACCACCACCACCACGCTCACTCCCTCTCACCACCACCACGCTCTCTCCCTCTCACCACCACCACCACGCTCTCTCCCTCTCACTACCACCACCACACTCTCTCCCTTTC
Organism: Homarus gammarus; assembly: GCA_958450375.1. Classification (NCBI taxonomy): domain Eukaryota; kingdom Metazoa; phylum Arthropoda; class Malacostraca; order Decapoda; family Nephropidae; genus Homarus; species Homarus gammarus. The sequence goes on along the minus strand of CAUDMG010004068.1, from coordinate 2,759,482 downwards.
ACCACCATCACCACGCTCTCTCCCTCTCACCACCACCACCACCACGCTCAATCCCTCTCACCACCACCACGATACGAACTTTGAGGCAAGAGAGAGAGAGAGAGAGAGAGAGAGAGAGAGAGAGAGAGAGAGGACCAAGACCTTGACCTCTGAACTTTGACCCTGTCCTCTAAATTTTGAACTGTAACCTTATCTTCTGACCTTGAACTTTAACCTCATCTTCCAACCCTGAACTTTGACCTCGTCCTCCAAACCTTGAACTTTAACCTCATCCTCCAGCCTTGAACTTTAACCTCGTCTTCCATCCTTGAACTTTGACCTTGACCTCGCCCTCCAACCTTGAACTTTGACCTTGACCTCCAATCTTAAACTTTGACCTTGATCTCTGACCCAATGTATCCTGGCCTAAACTAACCTAACCCAATCTAACCTAGTCAAACATAACACAACCTAACCGAAATATATCTAAACTAGCCTAATCTAGCCTAACCTAGACGCACCATTAGGACTGAAGCCCATTAAAATTAGACCTCATTACGATTGCAGCTCATTAAGCCTGGTACCCATTAAAACTGGCACCCACCCATTAAGACTGGCACCCACCCATTAAACTGACACCCACCCATTAAATTGGCACCCACCCATTAAAACTGGCACCCACTCATTAAGACTGGCACCCACCCATTAAATTGGCATCCACCCATTAAACTGACACCCACCCATTAAATTGGCACCCACCCATTAAACTGGCACCCACCCATTAAACTGGCACCCATCCATTAAGACTGGCACCCACTCATTAAGACTGGCACCCACCCATTAAACTGGCACCCACTCATTAAGACTGGCACCCACCCATTAAACTGGCACCCACTCATTAAGACTGGCACCCACCCATTAAGACTGGCACCCACTCATTAAGACTGGCACCCACCCATTAAACTGGCACCCACTCATTAAGACTGGCACCCACCCATTAAGACTGGCACCCACTCATTAAGACTGGCACCCACCCATTAAGACTGGCACCCACTCATTAAGACTGGCACCCACCCATTAAACTGGCACCCACCCATTAAACTGGCACCCATCCATTAAGACTGGCACCCACTCATTAAGAACAGTGCCCCCATTAAAAGACTCCCACCCATTACGACTGGGGCCCATTAAACCACTCACAAAAGAGACGGACCGTAAGCCAAGGGTCATTAATGTACATATTCTATTAAACATAAAATAATGACCACCTTTATTCCACCACAATCTACGAAAGAGTTGGGAAAGTGTGTGTGTGTGTGTGTGTGTGTGTGTGTGTGTGTGTGTGTGTGTTAGGAATACGGAACTATGAGACGCCAAAAAATAATAAGGGTGACATTACAAAATAATCATGCACAGCCGTGAATGGACGCGTCAGGCAGTGTTATGCATATTTAATGACTAAAGGGGGTGGTAAGAAAGGAAGGGGGAGGGGGGAAAGGGGGAGAAGAGGGGGGAGAGAGGGTGGGGAGAGGGAGTGGAGGAAGAAAGGAGTAAAGTAAGGAGAGGAGGCGGGAATGGGTGAAGGAAGGAAAGAAGGGAGGGGAGGAGGGAATGGGAAGAGAGAAGGGGGTGAAGGAAGGAGTTATACAAGGAAGAAAGGAGGGAAGGAAGGAAGAGGAGGAGGGAGGGAGTGTAGAAAGGAAGGCAGGGGAGGAGGAAGGAGGGAGTGAAGGAAGGAATAAAGAGGATGAGGGAGTCAGCGAATGAAGTGAACGAGGAAGGTAGGAATGAATGAATGAATGAAGGAAGGAAGGAAGGAAAATATTATAAGAAATGGTGGTGAAACTGAACCAAGACTACCACCACAATAGCTCGATGCACATTCTTCAGTCAAGGTTCAACGGTTCATGGATGCCAAGGTTCACTGGTTCGAAGCGGTTCAGTAGTTCAAAGCCATCCATGGGTGCCAAGGTTCACTGGTTCGAAGCGGTTCATTTGCTCAATAGTCAGGCTATATAGGTTAGGTTTATAACTCCGTACCAAACATGCACCCTCGAACCCCTCCCAAATAACTATCGTAACTAACCTAACCTCACCCAAACTATCCTCAATAACTGTCTTTCTACTTGTAACTAACTGGGAATAGCCAACTCTTATTAAGCTTTATGAGTATGTGATGTATCCTTGAAATATATCAATTACCAATAACGTTCGTCGATCGTAAATAACCCAAATCACAGGCCAGAACACGACAACATCAAGCCCAGGGGGTTCTCTTAACTTTGACATGCCAGCGTCATTGATTCCTGGCCATTACATCAGGCCTCCCTTGTGACGTCATAACATGGCCGCATTGTAAACATCACCCAGAATGCTTTATTGGCACCAATGTTATTTTATTTTATTTATTTTTTGTCGTCCTGCAGAAGTCAATATATTTTTTTAACCTTTTATATTTGTATTGGTTTATTCTTTAATTAAGGACAAAAAAATATTAATATGTTCTGTTAATATCTGTAATTGGTATGGAAGTAAATATATAAGTATTACGGTTGATAAAAAAAAAATATTCACAGGACAACACAATAAAACAACAAAACAAACAAACAGACGTTTCCCACACGATGACTTAACCTCTTCAAATACGAATTAAGTTAATATCAATACACAATATAGCACATTAAGGCACTGTTACATAAGTACAACTAGTTACAAGTCAACAGCGTCGCAGTACAAACATGACTGTACTGTACATTCCTCACTTAATTCAACAGGTACAGTCCCCTCCACTAGTGCGTTTACAGGGACTCGTCATATAAACATTCCACAAATCATTATCTTTAAGATATTTATTTTAACATTGTTTTAATTTTATTCCATAGTGTGTTTACCATTGTGAGTTTCCTTCTGTTGAATGTAAACAAACACAGAGCTGCCACACTGCACATAACCTGACGAGTCCCTGTAAACGCACTAGTGAGGGAGACTGTACTATACGTATCTCACACACAGCTACTTCTGCAACCGACTAAAAAAACAAAACAAAATTCACCTGATATCAATAACTTTTTTTTTTATTAGAATTTGATATTTTAACAGAATTAATATCCAATAAATCCTCGTGAGTAATCCTTGATAAGATTAATTTCTACACTTTCTGAGAGATTTTCACAACATCAATCACACGATATTGTAAAGCCACTCAATTTTGCAAGATGGTATATCGTTTTTTTTTTCTACACTGTTGTAGAGCTGAATGGTAATGGTGAATGATGATCGGTTTTCATAGGGATATATTTACGTGTTTTTTCCCTACATTAATTCTATAAAGATGAGAATTATGTTTTTTTACAGGGATTTATATACGTTTTTTTCCCCCACACTGTTGTTATATACAGTTAAAGGCAGTATTTTCTTTACGTTTTTTCCCATCCACTGTCGTTATATAGATGAAAATGACGGTTTTTACTGGGATAACTTCATGTTTTTTCCTACACTTTTGATGTATAGTTGAATAATAATAAATGATAATGAATAATTAGCCACACGAATATGGATCTTGATAGTATTTACAGTTAGTGAAGTTCATGATTTACACGAGCCAGCATTTGTAAATGAAAAAGACGCCATAATTCTTGTAAATAAAAACGTTCAAGAAGCTCACGATCTCTCCTCCATCTTCGGTATTAATAAGGGTCGCAAGCTGTACGTTACATTATATTGCTATCGGATGGACGAACGGACGGATGGGCGGGGAACGGACGAACGGACGGATGGGTGGGGAGACAAACGGAAGGGCGGGGAAACGGACAGACGGATAGGCGGGGAAAGATAGACAGACGACGGACAAATCTCTCAGGAACATCTTTAGTCATTTCCACATGATATATTATGTCCGTTGAGAAGAAAACAAAAATGGCCGGCAATCCTCCATTTTGAATTAATTAAAATAAAACAATAATTAACGTGATTTTTTTCAAATTCTTCTTAAAGTTACAAACTAATTTAATTGATCTATTTCTTATAATTCGTACACTATCATTATCCCCGGACATAAATGCAGACAGACAAGCGATCATATAGCCTTCACACCTCCCCCTATGGTTTACAGAGGAGAATAATAATAATAATAATAATAATAATAATATAATAATAATAATAATAAAACAAGGAAAAAAGACGCAAATCAAATAAAAAAAAAATAGTAAAATACATAACGAAAAAATATATAAATTGTAGTGTGAAAATATTATAAACATTCTTAGGGTAAACATCGCTATAAACATTATCGTACGTCGCTGCAATGTTTATACTAGTTAATATTATCTTTATATGTAGAAATGTACGTTAACTATTGACAAGAAATTAAACTAAACTATGTTAATGCATTTAACATTCTTACACACCTAACTTAACCCTTTACCACTTGTTAGGGGGTCACCTGAAGATTAGACACCCCAGATTATTTCTGCTGATCATTAAACACCCTAACCCAACATTAAC